>VZRE01015870.1:23500-67457 GCA_013396775.1 Cephalopterus ornatus | reverse complement strand
TGTTTTGCTTTGGTTTGGTTTATTTTGTTGTTGACAAAGTATTTTGTCCTAAGGTTCAAGATAAAATCAAGACAATGTCTGTGGTTTGATAGGGTAGCTCGTTGGAACTAATGTGGTAGAACACAGTGTTTCTGTACACAAAAATGGTAAAGAACTACTTTGGAAAAAAATGTTTGGATTTAAACTTTTTTTAAAAACAGTTTCTGCATAAAGACGGACTGGAACTTGGTATGTGTGTCTCAGTGTTAATACCATTTGGGTGATGAACAGAAAGGTGATGCAGGTCCCATATACCCACGCTGATGATTAGCCCAGTATTGGGTGACTCCTTCACAGATGTCAGTGTGTGCCTCTCCCTGCCAGCCCTGCCATCAATAGGCATTGCAGCCATATCACAGCAGAGAGTAAAGTGGAGATACCCGGCTATTTTATAGCTACCCGCACTGACAGACTGTCTTCTGCAAACTCTTGCCAGCTGGCAGAGGCTAGAGCAGCCCACAGGTTGCACTAGCGTGTCCAAAACTGGGAAGAACAGAAAAGCAGGGAGCACAGCCAGCTCCCTGATGGTCTCCTCTTTCTGCTTCACTGAAGCAGATAATGTAACACTCAGGGCTTGTGTCAGACATAGTCTGAAAGGATGGCTTTTGGTGCTGCCGACGTTTCATTCCTGTCCCTCTCAGTAATAACAGATAGAGACCACGGTCGTGAGAGGGGCAGAGTGCCATGAAGTGCCATGGAGGAGCTGATAAGCCCCATCTAAGTTTTCACATGAAGTTAAGACTTAGCTGTTGGCTTCACAGGAAATAAAGTGCATCCCCACCAGCTAAAGGTAATGTGCTGAAAACCTGTCAGACCTATTGGTCAGACTCCAACTGCCAGAGGTCTTGTTTAAAACAGGAGTTCTTAAATGAATTCAGAGGGATTCTAGCTGCTCTTCAACCAAATTTAATAACTAAATACCAGACAGATGGCATATCATACTTCCTTATAGTTCGGAAGCAAAGGGAGTTCAGCCTAAAATTCATTTGCAGACATCTGTAAAACACATTGCTGTGGAATGACAATAGAGGTGATCCATAACTTGAAGTGGACACTTGTTCTTTATTATGAGATACAGATACAGTGACACAAAGCATTGCTTTTCAAGTAAGTGTGCTCAGTACAGTCTACACACACAATATAACTTCATGCCAGACATTGATTTTCTGTTGCCAGTGAACATCTGTTTGATATACAGAGACATCTTGTGATTAGGCTCTGCTCGGTAGCTAGACCAGCAAATGACAGGGGTGGAGTGGAGGAGGATGAACAGGCTTTCTTTCTGCAAGCAATAAACAAACCATAAATGTGTTTATTTCTATAAAGAGTGGAAATAAAGATTCAAAGTTCAAAAGGTATTCACTTTCAGCACATTTTTTCATTGGAGTTGACTTTTTATTGACAGTCATCTATAATCAAATGTATTTTCTGGCAGAAAGAGATATTCATCTGCTGAATTTAAAGACTTAATGAATAAGGAAACAACATGTAGATTAATTTATTATATGCATGAATGACAAACAAAATGACTTATTAAATGAATTATCCTAAGCAGTACAGAATAAAAATATTGTAATTTATTGTTCTTCAGAAATGTTACATCTCACCAGGGTTTAAAATCCTCTAATTCCTGTGGGTTGTAATTTCCAGTTTCAGAAATATCTCCGTCAGCTCTGTACGTCATTGCAACAAAATCCAGTTGGAGCCAGATTTTACCATGATCCCAGTTTCTCTTCCTGAGTGACAAGGATCAGTGCTGCTAAACCAACTGGACACAGTCTCCATTTTGCAGGTCCAAACCAACGTATTTCAGTAACTATAATAACCAAATGAGCGTCTACTCTGATTGCTAATTTACACACCTTATACTTGCAAAGATCTATTAACTAGCTTTTTTTCCCTTTGAGTTTGCTTACTATGTATTTTGGAAAGAGGACACAAAATCTCCAGTTAAGGCACTGGTTAGAAAACTAGGAAGTGGGGGTTCGGTTCAGAGATCTGCCAGAGATTCCTAAGCACAGTTCATCACCCTTCTCAGTAAAATAACTGAGAAACTCTTTTACTAACCTCATTTCTGCCTGGGGCTTTTTTGCCACTTGAGAGGATGTTATATTCTATAAAGCCACAGGGGAGTCTCTCCTTTATGTAATTGCCTTGCTAGATAAAAAAAGGCCGAAAGTGCTCCCTGAATTAATTCCTGTAAGAAAAAACAGTTTATTTTTAAAAGTTCTATAAGCACCTACATGATGGAGAAGTAGGGAGGATCATCCTGTGCTAGTGACTGGCCTTATTATTCTCAATATTTGCTGTCTTCTACTGTCAAAGTTTACCATATGGCTAGAAGAATCCAAACGAGATTGAATATATGTTCATTTCATTGCTGAAGAATGCTTATCTAACAGATTCCTTATGGTGGAAATATGGTATTTCTCCAAGCTCTTATGATTTTAATGCTTTTCTCCAATATCTAGCCAAAATTTTCCTTTCTGCACATTGAAACCCATTAGTTGTTATTTATTTGGCCATTTCTGGTAAAAGTGTTTAACACAGCATCAGGAACTGATACCTTAGCAAATGGCATTATCTAATTTAGTAAGGTAAATTCTATTGAATATTTTTGGATTTCTGGAAAACAGACATACTTCTTTCAGAAGAGATATTAAATGGTAAAGATCCAGCCTAGGACTAAATACTTTTGGCATTTCAGTGTCATCTCTTGTACAATGTGTGCTAAAAAACACCATTCCACTCCTCATTGACACCATCTTCTAGGTTACTTTGTATGACAGCAATGATATATTTTGTGCTTGTAGAAATCAAGGAAAATTTGTTCTATCCAATTGGCAATAAAATGCTAAATAAAATATACTTTTTCTGGATATCAATTACTCAACTGTTTCCAAAAGGCTAGGAATGTAGAGGAGAGGATTTTTTCTCCCTCTAGGGAGATACTCAGTCTCCGAGAACATTAATTGTCTCATAAAAAATACAGCAGGTACCTTTGCCATATACAGCCTTTCTGGTAGGTACTTATGGAATATCTTTGTATTATTCTACAGATGAATGCTTGGAAAATAAGACAGAAGGAAAGATGACAGAACTTTATACATGGTGTCCAGAAAATAAAGTTTGAACAACTTGTTAGAGCTTACTGCAGTGTATTTTAAAAAGTCTTAGATTTAGTATGAAGCATGCATAGCCTATGTAGTAGTTGACTAAAAAGAACCCGAAAGAAGAGTCAATATGTTTAAAATATATTAATACCTGATGAAAGTACAAACCAACCAACCATATATGATCATTATATCCAGGCATTTAGGTTTTTTTATCCATTATTTCACTTTTCCGTGGAAAATGAAAAAAAAAATTATGCACATTCAGGCAAACAAAAATTGCCTTGAAGATTATTTCTAAAAGATTTCATATTTAGCCAAACAGCACTGCTAAAGACTTAGTGAGCATTTCTTTTTTGTTTTTAAAGGCCTAATCCAAAATCTATTTAAAGTTGATGAGAATGTTTTTATTGAATTCCATGTGCTCATAACTGTGTTGTAAATGCAAAAGAATTGCTTTCAACTGGAAACAGGATTTTTGAATACACATATATATTAACTTACATCTAGAAATATATATCAGGATTTTTTTCCTAAAGAAACTTAGATACTTTATAGTAGACTATTTCATAGTAGCATTCTAACCAATTTCTCCTCACTAATTTCCAAATTTTTTGGATGATGAAACCGTATCTTTTCCTTCTAAGAGCAAAATATAAAGGATATGATAGATAGGTTACTACTGAAATTAGATTCATTGTCAGTTTGCTTATAAGGAATACTTATAAGAGTATATAAGAGTATATAAATATGAGACAAGTAGTATAAATATATTGTCCTTGAGAAATTCCTGTCACTACTGCAGTAGTAATTGAATATGGATTATGACTATGAATATGTGAGTCTGTTTCCTTATGAAAGATATTCATACTGTCTGTTAGATATCTATCCAGTTATTTTGAATACACTTTTGATGAGTCTCTTTCCTTCCATTGACATAGGAAGTTAATATAACAATAAACTGGATAGCTGTGTTTCATTCATGGTTTGTAGGAGGGGAAAACAAAACACATGGCAAATGTTTAGAAAATATCCAGTAATTAAGAGTCCTAGGAGTTATGGCAAGACACATATTATATTGTATTATAAGACCGACCTCTGAATTTATCAGTGGAAAGTTTTACCTGGTTCTGTTAACCCATTTGTACAAGATTTTTACAACTATTTTTTGCATGACACAATAAAACATAAAAATGTTGACCCAAAAACTGACAAAGTTAGCTAGCAACAAATGTTAAACTAATTCAGCAAAGTTAACTATCTGTGATGGATTAGATTAATAAATGTGCATCTGAACATCATAGTTTCATGGCCTAGATGTGGTTCAGATACCCCAAAATTTGTGGTATCTGCGATTCCTGTTTAAAACCCCTGTAAATTGTGTTGGTTATTGTATGAATATTTGGATTATGAATATTTGCAATGATATGTGTTTTTATCCTGGTTTTAAATTAAATTGGATTCCATTTATAACAAAGATTTATTTCATTGTGTCCAGAAAATTGCCTGTTCTTAAGAGTGAAAACGACTGAGTGCTACTGTACACCACTACACCCTTCTTCAAACCGTGCTGAAATTGATGCAAACTGTGCTGAAATACTATTGGAAAGCAATAGATGGCAACATTTGTAAATGCCAATGTGTATTCCATGTGGAAGTGTGCTATTCTAGCCTTACACACTGAAATAAGGAACCATGTACCCTGTATGCAATTTGCAGTACACATGCTGACTCTCAAAGTCCCCATAAGTTAGGAAATGTATCCTGTGTCATTCTCAGATGGCTGGGGTATCCTCTGCATTTCTAGATGCTATAGTGCTAAGCAAATACCAAGAGAGAAAGCATTATTTCAGGAACAAGGGAAGCAGAGTGTAGACTTGAGCAACCAAAAAAAATCAAAGCAGGACTGAGACTGAACTTTTATAAACTTGAAATATTTATTTAAGAAAATGTCATCACCCCTGTCTCACTGAATTCACAGAGTATTCAACAACTGGAGCACAGGTAGACAAAAGGAATCAGAAATTCGTGGCTCGTACTGATGTAGCCAAGTTGCTTAGTGGACTAAGTAGTGGACTGATGTTGGTTGTCTGCAGTCAGAGGAAAGGACCTTTTGCTGTTGCTAATAGTTGTGGCAGCAGCTAGTGGCAGGTGTATTGTTCTCTGCCAGGGCACAGGCAAAAGCCTGTCAGTGTTTACTGTCCATTTTCGTCCGAATACATTGAAGTTAACAGAGAAAGCGAACAGAGGGTCATGCCACTCTGCTACAAAAAGAGCCTCTGTTTCTTTGAACTAGTGTTAAAATATGCTTTCAGCTTCTTGTTGCAATCCAGTCACACAAAAAAATGTATGTGCAGCCTTTTTCTGCTTCTCAAATTTAACTTTACAGTTTTACAGGTTGTTTCCTCACAGTATAACTAGTCTGTAGAAAGCATTTTGGACAATACAGGGAATGAGATCTACAGTTAAATTCACCCAGTGTTGTCCATTATAATTCCCTGGTACCATTACACATTTTAGCTTTATTGTATTTCTGTGAACTGTATAGAGATTATTTATGCTGAGTATCAACAAAGCTATAAGTGGTACAGTTTCTTGGAATGATGTTAAGTATTTAAGTGATGTTATTCGTGATTAAAGTTTATCCTTTCCTTAGTTCAGTTTCTTATTTGGTATCTTTTGGATACATCAAGGTAATAAGAACTTATTAAAAGTGCATTAGGTACTTATATATTAGTCCACTGCCAGGAACTGTGAGGTGCCTCATGGAAAAAATGTACTCAGCAACTGTGGAAACTAAAGCTTCTTTTTTTTGCTGATGGCTGCAAAACTGAATCAACTAATTGACTCCATCTATATTTTTACAGTTGGCTTCTAACATATTCTGAAGTTGGTTTTTACACTGCCTTTTTGAATTTCTGTTTTATGCTTCAAGAACGCAGTGCCTTTGAAAACAGACTGATCACCATCATGCTACAAGTAATAACCAATTTACGGTAGGATAGAAACACAAACAGAGTCTAAATATACTCTGCAGAAATATGGGAGTTCTTTAACCTGGACAATTTCTCTGCTTGGAACTGAGAAATAACACACAGAAAAGAAACTGCAAACAGATGGCATTTGGCATGCCTTTAAATATAAAGATGAATTAAGCAGAAATTATTCATGTGTAAAACCAGTGTGAAACTGGGAGATTTAACATTTACAGAGTACTATCTTTGAAATCAGGGTGGGTTTTTAAATTCTTTCATTTTAAGTATTTTTGCTTCAAAACAACAGAAAACAAATTTAATGGCATGCCAGATTTTAATTTTTTTCGGAGCATTAAAATGACTCCTCAGAGATTCCAGGAAATTATTTATTCACAATAAATTAGAGCTGTTGCAACTGCCAGCCAGACTGTCTGCAGCAAAACGTACAAATGTTTTATTGTCTAGCATCCTTGAAGTCTGCCAATAAAATTGGGCTTCATTCTACAGTCAGTGAAATATTGTACTCCCTCTCTATAGGGCTGTTTATTCAGTATCCACTCACGCCGTGTGTGTTTATGCATGTGTGTGCATGTGCACTGACAAATGCGTGTTATAAAGAGGAAAATCAAAACAGACATAGCTGAAGACAGAGTACAAAGACCTTACATTAAGCTATTTTCATTCTGAACCTGGATCAGAGAGCCAGTAATACACATTTTCTTCCAGCAGTTATGATTTACAAAGATATATAGCCTTTACAGAGGTATAGTGGGCTAGTAAGCTGTACAAATGAACTTTTGTTGAAGACTTTTAGTGTAATTGTATTTTTGCCTCTACATTCAAACAATGAAAAAATTATTTAGGAAAATAACCTGGAGGGATCACAGATAAACAGAGTGACACCACAGAATGTCACCAAATATGCTTTGAAGGGAAGAGCAGGCCTCATCTACATGGTATTTGTTTCAATATTTATCTGGAAATATTACTTAAAAATTGAGAGAAAGAGTTTTTCTCAGTGTTCAAATTAAAAAAGATTAACAAGGCATGGAAATTCTAATAGGAGTAATTTAACAGGCACGCAGATAGAGGTTCATGGGATGTGCCTATCATTCAGATAGGAAGCACACTCAAAACAGCTCACCAAACATAAGAGATTTTTAACAGTTCAGAAACTTCTTCAAAAATGCCCCTTGAAATGAACTGGAATCTTTTGACTGGCCACATTAGAGTAAGCTTTGGATCAGGCATCCATACCATTCCCATAATGAGCCAGAGCACAGAGGGAAAAGGTCCATGCAGTGTCTTCTACTGTACAGCTAGTTTTGATGAATGGCTTTCCTTTTAGACATTCCTTTTTACCACAGTATTCTCTGAACTCTTGGTAGGTTTTCATCTCGAATGTTTAGTTATAGTGTACCGATTTCACTTTTTAATCCAAACAGTAAAGATAGGTGAATCTAACAAGGCTGAGTTACGGATTTACCATCTCTGTTAGTGAAGTTGCATTTCCATCTCCCCAATTTGTACAGAGACAAGTAGATCATCAGCAATGCATTCAGAGCATGTGAAAAGTAAGGCTTTTGCTCAACTAAGCCTTTTATTACAACATATAGCAAAATCTCTATGATGTTTGTTTGTTTTTTTAATTTAGGCCTATGACTTTCATAAACTGAATTGAACAGGGGACGAAATACAGGTGGAGGGGAGCATATGGCATTCTAAAATGTATTTTAAGGGAGTGTTCTGATCCCATCTATATCAACCAACACTCCTGTCTACTAGGTCCCAGAATTTGATGTAGTTTTGCTGCAGTGTTATCACAGAATCCTATAAAAGCCCAGCTGTGAACTTGATGAAGGAAAAAGAGTCCAAATCCCTCTACAACTTATACTGCCCCCAGAGTTCTCCCTGAAGGGAATTCCATAATGAACGGAATATATCATAATGTAAAACTTCCTAGGGCATTTGATTTATTTTCCCCTACAAGTTTGGAGAAGATTGAATCTAGAGAAGCTTATTTAATATCCCATTTCAGTGGACCTTTGAGAAAGGTTTCTGAAGAGACTTTGTGAAACCTAATTAGGCTGGGGCAGTCAATTCCAGAAAAGTAGGTTCTAGCTTCCCCTCATGGGATGGGAGGCTGCTATACACCTATGAAGAAGAGGAGAGGAAGGGAATGAATAACAGGCTACCCAAATTCCTGTAGTCCTCACTCAGTTAAAACCTACTGCCTGGTATTTGTTGTTTAATTTCATGATTCAAAGGATTTGAGTTAATAATCCCATTTGTTTCAGAGGTCAAACAGACTTCAGTTGCTTCCCTTTGCCCACTCTTATTTTTCTTCTTCTTTTTTTTTTTTTTAAGTTGGAAATTTTTGCCTTTGTTAAAGTGAATGAATAAAGCTTTTAGGTACATGTTCTTCTACAGTTTTCAATGGCTCTTAAGGTGATGCCAAAACATTATTTGAATAACACAGAGAAATAGCAATAAGGGGGCATCACTCACGTTTCTATTTCAGTTCCACAGGAGCTGTTTTGTTACAATTCTACTGACAGCATGTTTTCAATAGAGTAACTGCAGATTTTTTATCAGTGACAGTGGACATAAATAAACTTCAGGCTTTATTTGCTGTGGATGTTCACATCTTTGCCATTCTCACAGTTGGAATTATGTGCCAATGCATGTAATGCATCCTGTATGAACTTCTTGGCTTGAGTCCAAAGAAGGGCCCCAATGAAATAGCAAATTTTGGATTAGGACTTTTCTAAAAATTTGCTTTGTACATTCATCTTTAGAAAACAGTTACCATACTTCATTAATATAGATGATGCACATCGAGAGATAATGTAATCCAAATGAGACTGATGTGAGTCATAAGAAACGCCAAGCCTTGTTTTGCATTCCTGATCTGCAGAATGCCAAGATATATTCCGGAGTCCCACTACGTGTATATCCCTCTGCAAAGTTTCTTTTAAAAGGTGTCATTCACGACTAGATAAGTACAGCAACTCTCCAATATAGTATTAACATAATAACTAGTCAAGAGCAGTGTTAATTGTAAATTCATAGCTGATGTCCTAAATTTCATATCCTGTGTAAAACACAGCTCAAGTCCCATAAAAAGAATGAATTTTAGAAAACTCAGGGAACAAATACAAAGCTTTGTTTTGTGAATGTTTGTCACTTACTCCAAAATTATTAATCTGGGATGCCATTTAACCCACATCACAAATTTATTTAAAGAAACAGATTATAAACTCTATAACATATGACTTTGAATAATTTTGAATTAGGTATAGCTCTTCTAACTTCTGTGGAATTACTACTATGTTACAGAGCATAAATGAAGGAGACACCTTCTCTAGCAATTAAAATATGTCTGTATTTTTCTTAATACTTTACTGCTCAGATTCAAAAGACTTTAGCTTTAAGAAAGAAATACTTGGGTTTTTTCAACAAATGAAATTAATGACGTTAGGATTTACATCTTAAATTGATTCAGACATAGTTTATGTATTTCATTCCTGCAGAGGGATAAGAGGATTTTAGTGTGATGTTGTTTGCTTGGAACTGATGAAAATTGCTCTCTGGATCACCTGCATCCTGCTAGTTCTTTGTAGGCCTGAAGTCTGTGTCAGGGTATAATTCCAATGTACATCCTCTAACAGGTTTCTGTGGATTACCAACAGTTCAGACTTAATAAATGCTTGTTCTTCTTTCTATTTTTTTTTTTTATGTTTTCTGAGGGGTTTGTTTTTGCAAAGCTTCCTAACTAACCCTGATCTATGAGATAGGAACCCACTTACTGGGTACCAGGGCAAATCTGAATGGGAATTAGGAAAAACAGCAAAAATACTCCTGATGAAATCCTGTCATTAAAAGCAAACGTATATGTGCTAAATAACATCTACCCTGGTTCTCTGATGAGGGTGTGACAGGAAGGAAGCATTTCCGTTCCCTTTTTCTCCCTTTCATGCTTATGAACACTTCACTTGATTCCTTTAGCACTCACCCAAGGAGCCACCATCCATTTTCTTACCTCTCCAACTCGCTACCATGTGGAGTTACAGTTACAGAATCTGCTGAGGAGCGTGCTAATATTACTCACCCCAAGTAATATTTTTGGATTAGAGCAATTATTCTTGGCAGTCACTCTAAAGGAAAATCTCCAATACTGTGTTTTCTGCTACAGATCATCTAGAATCCAGTTTTGTAAGAGTTGAAGGCCCAAAGATCCAAAGAGCCTTTAGAGTAACGTTAAATAATACATAAAGAAAAAGGGAGAGGGGCAGCTAAAGTGCAGTGTACTGATGGAATATGTAGTGCCATGTTTAAAAAATGCCTATGTATGTTTAAGCTCTAAAATATTATTGGAGAAATCTAATGGCATCTAGATCCAGTAGGAGGTTTACCACTGACTTCAAGCCTCATAGAAGGATAAAAAGTAATATATAGTAAAAAGGATGCCAGTTTGCACAGGTAGGGTGTAGCTTTTTCATCATTAGTATCGTGGTTAGCACTGTAGGAGGGATCTTTACATAGCAGGAGTTTTTTATAACTTTCAGAATTCTTTCTCTGTCTCTATATGAATGGCCTTATTTACTCCTCCAAGAGTGCAGAGCGCTGGGGCACGAGGTGGGGAAGAGAGGACACATTTCAGGTCTGAGCAGCAAACACTGAGCCCTGGCATTTTGAGGTTCTGTGTGGGTCAGGTTTCCTGTGGCTGCTCTGGTATGCTTTACAGGTAATGGGTACTACAAATTTAGCTCATCTCCAGTGGCTGGCAATCAAAAGTGAGAATAACTGCTTTTGGGTATCCCAGTGAAGGAAGATATCCATTTTTGTGCTAACAGATAGGCATTGTGTGTCTCACCAAGAACACTAATAGTCAGTACATTCTGCCAAAGTTAGCATCAATTATATTTGTCTTGTTCTTCCTAGCTGAAATTCCTAAAAAACTTTGAACATAGCCTGTTTAAAACTCTTTTTCCTTCTTTTAAGAAAAACCAACAAGCAAACAAACAAACAAAACCCCCACTCTTTTCCATTACTTTGTAGGAAGGAAAAGGAAACCTGCTTGCAGTAATCCTGAGGATTTAATTCTTTAATTGATGAGGCTTACATATGGCATTGTAGCAAGATGTATAATCAATTCCACACATCTGAAGTAGTGGAAACTTGTGAAAATGATAAAAATAGAGAGATAAATAGGTTCCTTTAAGCAAAGATCAGCATAATCTTTCTGGTTAGTCTTACCTCTAAGAAGGAGCCATTTAGATTTTAGCTGCTAATCAGGAATGTATATCATGGAATTATTTTTTTATTTTTTAAAGCACACTATGATGTTTATTTTCCCTGAAAAGAGTAGACTACAGTGAACCTTCTATTTCTGTTTCATCAGTTTCTGGACCTATGTTTGTTGTAATAAAAAGCATAACGCTGCCAACTCAAACAGCAATGTGGTGAAACAGTTCCAGCAAACAAGAAAAAACAACTTCCACACATACAAATAAAGGAACTGAATGGGACTAATGATAACCCAAACACCAAGGTGGGACTCCTGCTTTCTTCAGAGTCACAAACCATCAACAGTTCAAACTCAATACTAAAAGGGAGACTTGCAGAAAAGCTGAAAGGGAACTTCAAGATGTGACAATGATGGAAAGATCTTGAGGATTTCTTATGGTAAAGCAAGACCAAGGTTACCAAAAGAGCTATTCAGGTCATTGTAAAGCCCTTTTTGTTATCCAATATTGTAGTTATTAAATTCAATCCTAAAAAAAAAATCTATTAAAAAAAAATTAGCATTTTAACACCATTCTTTGCTTCACATACCTCTTCAAGTGCTTCCAGCCTTTTCAGTCGGACTTACCCCAAGGAGATTTGCCCACCAACTCATCCTTCCTTGTGCCAATAAGCCCTGTTTCTCTGCCAGTATGGGTGGAGCGCCCGTGTAAAACAATCTGCTCCCTGCGGGAAACTGCACCGGTCGTTGTAATGATGGCATGGCTGACCCACTTTCTTTGGAAAGCACCTCAGCACAAGTCCTGTGAGCACATTCCAGAGCTCCCTTGTTTTCTGTTCACCCAAGAAGCAGTTCCTTTGGCAGCCTCCCCACCAGTGCTTCACCCTGCCTGCACTGACTGTCTCTCTCAGGGCCTCCTCTGAGCCCGTTGCTGCTGAGCCTTATGATGTGGAGGCAGCCGCCAGTAATGGGGAAAGAAACCTGGAGTGTGATTTTCAGCTTTTTGATGTCCAAGAAATTAGGCAGGAAGCTAGATAATTTTTTCCAGTACTTCTAAATATGCCAGGAAGATCTTGAGGAAAACGTGACCAAATATAATAATTGTAAAGGTATTCAGCAGTGGTAAAGTAAGCACCACTGATGGTGTTGCTGGTGTCCTCCCAACAGCAAAACTTAACTGCTGAGGATTTGCAGTGTAGGCCTAGCAATATTCTAACCTGTGTTGTCAGGCCCAAGACAGGGAATTGTGCCCATCCCATGGTCACTGGAAAGTGTATTCTTTAGGTAGCAATGAGCACCAAGTAACATCTCTGCCCCAGTGATGCTGCCTAAAAGCAATAAAAAAAGACCATATGCATGTATTCAGTGAGTGAAGAAGAAATGAAGGGTGGAAAGAGGAAAGAGGAAGTTATGGAAGTTTTACTTCCCTTCAGAAATTCTTCTCAATGCTTACCGTCCACTTTGGCTTTAGCATTTCAGTTAAATGTTTATAAACAGTTATGCTGTGAAGCCAAGATGGACTTAAAATGAAAAAATATTCTCCACATGTGAAGTATGAAACTGCTCCTTGTTCCTATTGGTTACACATAAAGGATTGTCATCTTCATCACATGAACCATCTCACATTTTCTCTGTACATATTTCTTGATTGACTTACATATGAACTTGAATTTCTCATGAGCAGGAAAGGGAATTAGTCTGTTAATGACATTGTCTGGAAAACTGAAAAGGCAGACCTTATTGTTTCCAAGGGCAGAATTTAGATTCAAAATGGAAATGCAGGTTGACTATAGGGTTAAATTGCTTTTTAGTTAAGCTAATTGGTTTTCACTTTTCTTTACACTTGGATTTCTTTATTGATTCTCACAAAAATGTTAAACAAGAATCTGTTTCCTGTCAGTAAGTTGGATTTTTTTATGGGAGAAAAGCAATAAAACACTAGTCTTCATTATGGTACAAAGATAGAAAGTGAAGGAAGCACTGAAGCAAGTTTCCCCTTGTGATACTAGGAAATAGCTGATTCAAAATAAACATTGAAGACAACTTTCCCCTGCCTAGATGAGTTAGGTCAGAGGCATATATGAAATACTGGTCTCTTACTAGTCAGTCATTAATTCGTTTGTCTTGAGCATGTCTATTGCCCCCTTGCTGGTACTCCTGCATATCAAATAACCTGGTTAATTCACCCAGCCTTGCACTCAGAAAGTAGTTCATATTTGAACTCTTTAATGAGTTTCAGTATTCAAGTATCCTCCAAGTTCTCCTAAAAAAAGATCAATAAGCATAACATTCCCTAGAACACGCTGGAGGCAGAGAATGCATAAGTTCTCAGAATTTTAGAGGAGAAATACTTCTCTATATAACAATTACCATATGAAAGTGAGTTGGGATTTTTTTGTTGTTTCTTTTTTTAACTATGGGAAGAAAATAATCCTCTGTAACATGAACTGGTGACACATTCTAGCTTAAGAACTGTTAATTCTGAATATTTACCAAATCATCTGGGAGGCTTCTGTCATTCTGTAGTTGTCTTCACGGAACTAGAGCCCTTGTGTCCCTTCTGAATATCGTATTTGGATATTTGGAGTAAGGGGGATGTTCAAATCCAACCTTTTTATGTTCTGAGTGCATTTAGTTATCAATGCACAGATAGAACTCATAGCATCCCATTCTGGATATTTTCTAATGAATTTGACTATGTTGTTATAACCAATCAAGTGCAGTTACTGTAATATGCTTTCTGAAATAAGGACACTAAAGAAGATTTCAAAAGCCTGAATTCATGTATTACTTATAAATGTTCTCCATACGCAATACTAAATAACCACAATACCTTCCTTTAATTTATTCTTTCTCAAAGTGAAGTTCTGACTAAAGGAAGCGTGAAAACCACTGTTCCAAAGCACGTGACACAGCTTAGAGACCTGCCTCCAGAGCTCTGTGGGCTGTGTAGCCCATGCTTGAAAAAATGTGAGACAGAAGTTGTAGCATGAGGTAAAAGACAAACTGATTTATGCCTCACAGAGGTCTCCTGAGCTGCAGGTCTAGGGTGCCTTTTTCTGCCACTAACCAGTTTTGCCAGTGCTTCCATGATAGACTCTGTCCTCACTTTTTAAAATGCTAACAGGCTCCTTGTGGATGGGATCAAATGACTGCCCTGTTCCCTTCACCTGTGAAATTTCAGAGATGACTTGAAAAGGGCCATTGTTTCCCAGGAATGCCAGGCCTAGTCCAGGAAAGAAAGTCTTCATTTCAGCAGGAATTTGGAGCCTGCTTGAGAAGGCCTTGCAGTTAGTAGGTGAAAGCTATGGCATATTCATTAAACATCTGAACATTTATAGTGGCTGGGCCTCACCCTTTCTGGGTTCTTTTGCTTACCCTTGCCGAGTGGGTGGGAAGGAGAAGGAAGGCTTCACCACTGAAACTGTTGGGTTTAGACTATGATTAGCCACCACACACAGGTTTCTCTGTTCTTGGCTCTATCCTAAGCATTTATAGCACTTGTGTACTTTCATGTGAATAAGCCTGTATGCTTAGTGAGCATTTTGAAAAACATTTCTAATAGATTATACTTGTATTTGAATACAAGGAACAAATACAGTGAATGTGTTCAAGTTCAGACAGATGATACCTGTTTCAACAAATTAAAAGTCACCTCTAGGGTGAAAACTGGGAATAGAAGCTTTGAGAATACTCTGGTGGTTTTAAACACATTTGAAGCACAAGCACATAGGCAAAAATTTTACAGGGACTGGCCAACAGTTTTAATGTCAAAGAGTCCTACTTGTTAAATTTCTGGGATATTTTAAACAGAATGAGTTGAGATTGTTGCCAGGATGGACTGATGATGCTAATAAGGTGTCTAAAGTTTCATAATCCTTATTAGGTGTATTTGATTTACTGTCATGAAATCTTTAATGCATTGCACAGCAGATGCAGAACATACAAATGTGAAACACAAAGTGATGATGAATATTATTATTAAATTTGTAACCAGATGGGTAAGGGGAAGATGGAAGAAGTCTTCAAAGGTTTTTTTCAACCTGTTTTTCAAAGGAAGGAAGAATCTGACCTGAATATGAACTGATGATAATAAGTACTGTTCTTAGTGTGCTGAAGCATTGGAAATTTTATTTTTTGTACAAATACATTTTTTCTTTGTTTTGGTTTCAGACCTCATTTAATCTCCAAACGGTAACACTCCATTGACATTAAATACTCGCGTTATAATAAACTGACTCTGTGACTGTTTTCTGAAAGTATGGTCCAGAATGTAATAATACAGCTAATAAATAATGTGTTTTAGAAAGCTCAGGAATATAATTTATGACATCTTGGATCTTATTTCTTTTTCTTTTCAAGACGTTTCCTGTGATCTAACTGAAAAAAAAAAGCTGTAGCACTATGTGTCCTTAGACTCTGGTATAGATGGCACACAAAAGGAAGCTTGTCCTTTTGGGACCTGGCTCTGAATCAATTACAGACGATAGAGAAATACTCTTTTGTGGCTGCTAAAGTTCAGGAATGAAATCTGGCAGGCTTAGCCAATTCCCTAATGCAGCAGCCACGTTACCAGCATCAAATTGGCAGCTTTTGCCTGTCCCAGTGGGGACAGGGTAATGAATAGATTTAGTTAAGGTGTCCTGACTCATCTACAAAGTGCCTGGTATATCCACCAAGGCTCTCCTGTATAACTTCCAAAAAACTGTCACTCAAAGAAAAATGAAGTTAAGAAAGTTTGCTGGCTGGCACACGACTGGGTTTCAGCCTGCCTTGAGTGCCCCAGAAAAAGCAACTGTTCATTTTCCTTTTAACTGGTAGATGCTTAGGCACTGTAAGAGAAGTTCATTTCTCATAATCTATGACTTTTCACTACATTTTCAAGGAAGATAATTATAATTTCTTTATGATCTTTTTTTTTTTTTTACCACCATCACTTCAAAATTATTTACACCATGTCAAGAGACTGGTTGGCCTAATGGTAATTTTAAGTGACTTTCCTTGGAATGAGGCCCTTTCATTCTTGAGTCCCCAGGCAGTGTGTTTATGAATTTTCAGAGAGCAATACAAACATACTTTTCCCTTGAGGCTCTTCCCCCTACCTGACTATGCAGTGAAGATTGACAATGGATCCAAAAGTAACTACATCAGACAGCTAAATGCAATCCAGATTGTACAGGTGTGATTCTTTCCATGAGTATCTCTAAATACCTACCTTTTTTTTTAAATAGGGACTGTTCTTAAAATTTCATTACATGTATTTCTAATGCAAACACAAAGAAATGGGAAAATTTTTAACTCTATTTGTATTTCATTTTTTCTGTTCTTACTCATGTCCCTAAAATCCATGCCAATGTTCAGGGAGAAAAAAACCCAAACTAATAAAACAAGAGTAAGAATTTGGTCTCCTTATACACACACTTCTGTTTAAGCTTCCCTCTTCCTTCATTCAGAAAAATGAAAGAGAATAAAATAACCATGGTTATGTTCAAGTTTCCTTGTTTATTTTGGTTACTTCAGCAAAGACTGGTAACATTCACAGACTCAGAAGGCACAGGTGATCAAGTGCAACAGAAAGATAAGAAAAAACTCATTTGAGTCATTGGAATGACCGTTTTGATTGCTTCTTTCGATATGAAATTGAATTCTGAGTTTTTGAAGGGTTTATGTCAGTGATTCTCATCTTCACACTACTGTAAATCAGGTTCTATTTCACTGCACAAAATTGCATTGGACTGTGTCTAATATATTAGAAACTGAGCCCAGGTGCACAATTATAAATATGAATATTTACATGTACCTATATATACACCCATCCCTGTATTATGGATGTATAGTCTCTGTAGAATTTATTTGTTCTTTCAGTACTTTCAAATTAGTAACTGATTTGCTGCCACGCATAAGCCCCCCAAGGAATTATGTTAGCGAATCATTTGAAGTATTTGCAGAACCTCCCAAGCAGAACATTTTTAAAAGTTAAATGCAGAGAGAGATATCACCCATTTTTCACCCTGGCTGTGATAAGCAATATGGGGGGTGGGGGAAGGGAGAGAGAGGGAAGAGAGCGAAAAAAGTCTCAATAACAAAATCCACATTGAAAAGTTAGGCACTTTGAACTTTCCCATCACCTTACCAGTGTTTCCCCACAGGCTGTCTAAAAGACAACTCAGCAATGTCTGAATGGGGCTGCACACAATGGCTCCTTCACAAGTAGGTCTTTAATTGATTACGGCTGTGTTTATAGAAGCAGAAGAGAATTTACTCAAAATGACAGATTGCCTTTAGTGTTAAAATAGTTTAGTAATGTTAATGGTAAAGGAGGTCCCCGCTACCTCCTCTTCAGCTGCAAGAAGCCCTAGAGATGAGCTCTTTGTTCCTGCAGCCCCCAATCGCTCTTTGCTTTCCCTCCTCCCCTCCCCGATCCTTTGCGTCCTTCCAAAGCGGGATGTTCCTGGCTCCGCGGGCCGCATGAGCTGGGCAGATTCACACAGACAGCAGAAACTGGCTGGCTCTTGCGGAGGCAAGATCCTCCAGAGTTGCAGATTGCATTCGGAATACGATAAAATAGAGGAATACACAATCCCGGCTGCACCCTGCCTGTGTCCCTGTGCTGGGATACCCGTGGGGGCAGTGCTTGCGAGTACAGCCACAGGGCCAGCCCCAGTGGGGTGGAGGGAGCGAGTTGCCCTTCCCTATTTATATTGAGGCACGGGCGGCCGGCGCGGTCCCGGTGCGGGCGGTGGATGCGGTCCCGGCGCCTCCCCGCCCCCTCCGCGGCGGCATTGCCCGGCCCACAGTGACCCCTGCGGGCCAGCGCCGCCACAGCGCCGCCGGGAGACGGCGGGAACGGGGCCGCGCGTGTCCCCGGGAACACCGACTGCGTGTGTCCCCGGGAACACCGACTGCGTGTGTCCCCCGGGAACACCGACTGCGTGTGTCCCCGGGGATCGGGGACGCGTGTGTCCCCGGGAACACCGACCGCGCGTATCCCTCGGGAACGGGGCCGCATGTGTCCTCGGGAACGGGGACCGCGCGTGTCCCACGGGAACGCCGGCCGCACGCGTCCCTCGGGAACGGGGACCGCCCGTGTCCCCCGGCAGCGCCGACCGGGCCGTGGTGACGCGGGGCTCGGCGTCATGGCACGGGTCGGGTTTCCCAACTAGAAAACCCTTTAAAGCCTTATCGCAACTGCCAAGTCTGGAGACAAATGTCATCTTTGCTTCTCTGATATTTAAAAACAACAACAACAATCAATTTTTTTCCTGATATTTTAAAATCCCTTTTAACAGGGATTTCCTGTCTCCCGGCGTCTCAGAGTAAATTGATTGACAACGATGAGCCATCGAGTTCATTTGAGTGGTTTCTTCCTCCATTAAGGGAAGACAACGATTCAAAACAGTCTTTCCGTTTGTTCTGATGCAGCTGAATTAGTTGATGCTAGAAATAAGCACAGACACAAAAAACCAACACTAGAGATGATGCTGTCTTTATTTGGAAGGCATTGCTAATGCTGTGTCATCAGGCACTATACTTGATTTAATACCAAAGACACTTGAAATGGATTCCTTCTTTCACCTATATGATTTTTAGTGTGAGGAGAGAACCGTCATAAGTAAATGATGGCATTCTACAAACACAGACATTAATAAATCAGGTGAAGATGATCATTATTAAAATACCCTGGAGAAGGCTCAGGGTATGAATATCCCTGCCAGATTCCTTCTAGGCTATGATTGTGCTGAATGTCTCTTGATTGGAAAACACATTGTTGTGATGCTTTTTAGTGAGATTTGTCTTTTCCAGATTCTGAGGCTTGACTTGCCACTGGGTGACTCAACATGCTGCCCTCTTATATTGTCATGCTGAAATATGCTACTAGAATAATTTAACAATCTTTTAGAGAAGAGTAAGAATATAAATCCATCGTAAAAAATATAAAGAAAGAATCCATTCCCATGGGTAAAGTTCAGGTAGATATTAACAATGACTGTGCCAGGACAACCTGACCAAATGAGATCAACTCTTCCATGAACTGCCAACCTGGGTGCATGAGGAAGCAATTTGGAACAATGAAGTAAACGTTGTTAGGGACATAATAAATAATTTATAAGCAATACCCTTAGTTTTCATATCCTAGGCTCCTTAAGCTCCTTTTATATCCAGAGAAGAATGACACCCGGAGAGGTCAAATGAGGAAGTATTGCTTACTAAGCTTTATAGTAAGGCTGTAAAACTGACACAAGTATAGGCTTCAGCTCACTTCTCAACAATATTGTTATTGCACTACAAGAGCAACTTGTGGCTGCCTCCCTACTTCTTTCATTGCAGTGTCAGGAAAGCAAATGAGAACAATTCCCTGTACAACCCTGAATTCACATGACCCTTCCAAGTCTGCTCAAGAATGCAACCTTATTTTGTCTTTCATTCTCCATTACTTCAGCTGATTCTTTTACTAGAAAGTCATGCTTCCTATCTCGCTTCTGAGACTGTGTTTGCATATTTTTTCTGAAGACTCAAAAAACTATTTATATAAACCTGGAATACTAAAAGTATGTTCTTTTAACAAACAAAACCAACCAACCAACCAAATATATTTCCAGTTTCCACTTTTGGAAAATACAGATCACCTGATGTTGGTAAAAGCATGAACATATTCAATAGATGTGGGAAGACCAAAAGCAAACAGTAAGAATCAGGCAATAGTCTTATACAGAGAACATATTTATGCAAGAAATTTGTGACAGAAATAATACATCTTGTATGAACTCACAGAGCTCCTTCTTTAAGTCATAGGAAATGTCAAAGTTGTCACTTCCCAGCGCAGAGACATTCAGAAATTCAGAAATAACTGTATGCAACATTTGTTCTTGCAGTTGTGAGTCCCATTCAGGAGTCAACTCAATAAAAGCGGGATTAACCCTCCAGTCATCAATACAGTACATCGTGGTAGACTGCAAAAAAACACTAAATGAAATCTATATGTGAGTTTATGCTCTTGATCCTGAGTGCACGAGTTGGTGTGGCTCCAGTAACATCAGTTTGGCTAATGAGGAATTACTTCAGCTCTTTCTGTCTCTGAACAAATAAAGTTGCCTTTGCTATACATTTGCTTACGATCAGTGTAGTTAATATGCGAGAAGGGAATCTGGCCTTTGATTTTCAAATATTGAAAAGGCTAATAAATTCTTGTGCCCAACATATAATTAACCTATGAAATTGCCTGGCACAGGCTACTATTCTGACAGATGCAAAAGCAGATTAAAAACCTTGCTCAACAGCGATAACACTTCCAGTAGCGGTAGCTAGGACAAAACTTATTATAAGACCTGTCAATCATGAGGCTTTAAGGAATATATTTCTTCCCGTGCACAGAAATAAGTGTTTATTACACATTATAAAATCTAATGCTTGCTACTTTTCCTTCAAAGTCTGTCATTAGCTGGATACAAAGTAGCAAACAAGATGGAACAATTAATCTCCTCTTGTTAGACATTTCTTACAGTTTTTGGCCATTGGAAAAGACTGTAAATGGAGTCAAAGAAGCACTGACGAATTGCCTGGGGCCTGTTTTAAAACGCAATGAAACTCATATGAGTGCTTCAAATTATATAAGTGGATGCTAGATCACATATCAGCTGAGACTGTACTCAGAAAATATATCCTTATTTTTATTCACGTTATTAATTTATCTCCTTCTGGAAGGGAAAATCCTGCCTCAATAACCTGTTCAATGACAGTGTCAAAAGGCATACGTGCAGAGGATGTCCAGTGGATGTAACAAACTTTGATTTTCAGAAAGCCTTTGACAAGGTTTATTGGCAAAGGTTATTAGTGAAGTTAAGTTGCCACAGAAAGGGGGAAGGTTCTTTTTCAGATACTAAAGGACAGGAAGGGCTTAATGGTCAGTTGCCAGACTGGAGAGTAGTCAACAGTGGAGTTTTCTGGGGATCACTGTTGATACCAGTTCCATTTGACATTTGTGACAGATTGAGCTTCTTGGCTTAACAAAAGCAGTATAGTAAATCTATTAAAAATAACACTATAACTTTGGATACATGAGAAAGTGAGGCCCAATACCACACCAGAAAAGCAGAACATATTCAGCATTTATGTACTTATGAAGTACTTCATTTTCATTGCAATTTTACATCTTGAATGCACCTGATGTTTGAATTTCCTAAAAAGAAAAAGATGAAAGACAAAAATATAAGTATAGTAGAGCCAGATCTTCAGCAGTATTAAATTGGCACAGATCCATTGACAATACAATGTCAATATATAGCAGCACTGTAAATCAACTGAGTAACTAAGATCTTAAAGTAAAACCAGTAAAACTGAGTACAATTGTATTTCAGTGTAACCCTTTTCTAGTTTGCTATGGTTAACAAACACTATAAAACTAACGCTCCTGAAGCACAACTGAAATATTGACCAGGAACATATTTAATATATTTTACATTTAATTGATAGCTGCGATGCATAAAATTAATGTATTTTTTCTCTCCAAAAGGCTAGGATACTTTTATCACTATCATTAGAAATCTGTCATACAGCTTCATAGGTTAAACAGAGAGGTAACACATAAATCAGGAAACTTTACACTTTACAGGTGATTAAATTTGGTTTGCACATTGTAAAACAATTCAATTTAATGGATTGACACTTGTTTTATATCATTTGACCTGGTGATTACACGACATTTGCAGTCAGCAGTTCAACTTGTGAAATGATGACTACAACTACATTTTAATCTAGCCAATTAAAAATAATGACATAGAAAAATTTTAAGCAGAGTTCATTAGGTTTTCAAATTCTGTGAAATCCTGTGAAAATGCCAAGATGCAACTTCAAAAGTAGCCAACCTAGCAATCACCTAAAGGCAAAAAAGTTGAATACAGATGTATTCTTTCTTCCTAAAGCCCCGAAATCAAGATCTACCAGTGGTGAAATCAACCACATAAGAATTTTACTCTTTGGATAAAAGAGTATTCCTGAGCAGGAAGCTGAAGTCCTAAATGCAGAATTACATCCTGAGCACAGAGAAGGCTGAAGGCTTGCCCTTTGGTGTGGAAGCAGAGGGATTTGGTGTGCACCTCTTCAGATGCTTAAACAGACAAAACAGCCATCTCCTTAAGAAGAGGAAAACAAAGGAAAACAAAGAGAAATAAGTGTTTTTTAAAAAACAAAGATCATTCTGAAGCAAACATACTAAGAATATAATACAATGGCTATATAGATTAGACTATTAGTGGTAGGTAAGCAGTGAAAAGTGCTATAGAGCTCATCTACTGCAAAATCACACATGTTGTTCTACAAAATGTGTCATAGACAAAGATGTCAGCTCAGAGAATATCTTAAAAAAGGAGGCTCTTCTGAATTCAAATCTAACAGCGTGGGCTTTTTTCAAGTCCAGCACACTAAATAACATGCACAGTTCTCTATGTAAGTCTTCAGATGGTACACAAAACACACTTTCAGGAGCTATGGTTACTTGTCCTCCACCATCATAGTTGAAGACACTGAAGAAAACAAATATTTTTTTAATTTTTCTGTCAAATGCATGTATCTGCTTGACCTGTTGTTCTAGATTTCTGGTTTTTAAAGCCAGATTCAAAGCAGAATGGGGGAATATGGACAGAACATAAACAATATAATCAAAGACTAATGGTAACAAAGGGTCTGTCAGTTGAGAAAACTGACAAACAAAAAAAATGCCACAAGACCTATTTTCCCAATTAGCACTTTTGCATACTTGACGTAAACTGTATGTCATTGAAGCTCTGATAAAGTTTCTAAGATGGCATCTTAAATGTGCCAAAGAGTAAAGATAATCTTTCTTTAGATAAGTTTTTCCACATGATTTAATTCTGTTAGAAATGAGTAGAAACTTATTTAACCCATATTCACACAAGTCTCTTATAAAAGCTGTGTCTTCTTGTTGTTAGGTACTTAAATAATACTAAAGGTGATAAAGAAAGGAACAGTTCTATCTTTTATAGATGGTGGGTGTCCTGGAACGCAGACAGCATCCTCTCACTTGCCCAGCAATATGCAAAGTGTTGGTGCTTCATAAATATTTTTCATTCATTATGTTTGAATGCTTGGTTTAGAGAAAGCTAGTTCCTGTCACAGACTGTGTGGAACACTTGTTATACACACATTAAAGACAATGATGGGGGTTATTTTTCTCCTCTTCAGCTTCTTTGTCACCAAGACAGCTTGTTCAGACGGGGCTGCAAATCCTCCAGGGAATGAGGTCTTCTGACAAGCAAGTCTGAGGAGCACCACACTAACAAAGAGATATATGTTGTGGAGTATGAGCTGCTCCATAGTAAAAGGATAATTTTGTGAAGGGAACTTAAAAAAAATGCCATTGTATTAGTGAGGCGCTGATGTTCTCCCTCCCTAGGTTAAATCCTGCAGGAATGGAGAAATGCTATGGCCCTTGCTGTTGTTCAGCCCAAATTGAGCATGAAGAGAACTACAGAAATAAGAATTTCCTTGATCCCACTTCTAATCCAGGCAGCAACGTGGGCATGCATTAAATTAGTGTCATGTGTGGCAGTCCTTTAAACCTGCTGAAACATTGCCCATCGCTGAAGTGCAGTGCCAGCTGGGCAAAACAGGAAAGCAAGGGCAAAGCTTTGCTCTGGGACTGCTGAAATTTCATGCGAGTGAACTTCTGACTTTGGGTCAGAAAATAAGATTATGTTAACAACTACAAATATGATGCAGTCTAAAGAATATCCCTTACTAATCTCCGCATCAAGTTCCTTAGCAGGACACTGAGTGATCCAGCTCTTGGTGACAGCTGCAGGACTTTTTCAGCTGACATAAATGGATTGTCTTTGATGTTAGGCACTTAGGAGAATAAGTGGGGGTTTCGCTGTGTTGGTGGGAGTGGCAGTTTCTCATATGATGATTTGCATGGATTTTAGTTACTTTTGCAAGGGACCTTTAGAGGATAAGAGTTGCAGTGAGTCAGCGCAGCTTGCTCACAGCATCTTCTCCAATTCAGTGTCTCAGTCCTCATGTACTGTGCCTGGCCAATGGTCTAAATATAATCCACAGTCAAAAAACAATCAGAAAGAGGAAATGGTAGGTGACAAATGTAATGTCTTTCTGTACTGTAATAGTTTTTATGTAGTGATTGCTGGTATTTCTTCTGTTAAAACTTTCTTTTGAGTAAATGTTCATAATCAGTAAAATATTAACAATGAGGCTTAGTTTCATTGTTTGGGCTACACAAACAACATAAAGAAAGAAGATTCTCCTGTGTCCAGGAGGTCAGCTTTGTCACTTGCTTCTCTGTGGTACATGTTGGAATTCATAAATCAGGTTTTACTTTGAAAAAAGAGGGAGAACCTAACTCAGAAAATGTTACCTGGCTGAGCCTCACTCTCACAAGCTGCTTTTGTAAAGATTGCATATTCCTTATATGTACTTGACTAGTGCACCTTACGTATTGCGATACATGTATACATCCTAAATTAGGCTATTTACAAATCCTGCACAAACTTATTGCTCCTTGTATTCATATGAAGCAGATTTCTGTCTGTGACCAGTGTGCCCAACACTGGGCATATCCATACCAGCTTGTTTTAATCACCTTACTTAGATGCCATTTCAGATATTAGTTTTCCTATGAAATTACAGTCTTATCTGTCCTGTAAAAGTGAGTTTTTATTTTTGTTCCCTACAAGAATCCTAAACTCCCAATGTAAGTACCTAAGATGGATATGTTAAGTGTAGGTGATAATCATCCCAAAGTCTGCCTCTAATAATGCAAGGTATTCCTTAGTGAGAGTCTTTCTTCACATAATTCCCTGGTGTTTTCATAGTCTGAGATACTTATTTAAACACCAGAGCAGTCTAAATACATCAGTGGACACAGATGTTTTCCATTCTACACATCCTCTGCAGGCTTTATTAAATTGTCTGTAACTAAACAGTAAAAATGAACCTCCTGGTTGTGTCATGCTTTTTGTTTTCTTGTTCTGATTGGCATGACTTGGTGGGATGCCTGAGTCAGACGTACTTTGGGCAAACCCTGCCACACAGGGAATCCTGATGTGCTCCTCCACATTTACTTTTCACTTGCTATACACTGTGGAGGAAATTTCAGGGCTTATAATTCAAATCCCAATATGCGCAATGACTAATTTTTTCCCCTATATAATAATTATGAAGCCTTTATGAGCATCATAATCCTGTTTTGTACAGAGCCCTTATTAAAATAAAAGCTTGGTGTTGGCTCATAACTGGCTTGTGATCTCCTAACATACCCAACAACTTACCTTCTGTATTTTGCTTTTATTTGCCCCTTCTTGCACATTTTGCTTTGCCAATAGATGCCACTGTTAGCTTGCCAAATTGCTAGTCAGAAATTGCATTTACATTTTCCAAATTATATGTCAGGTTTTTGTAATACCTTAAATAGATGAACATTTGAAGAAAATCTCAGCAATACGTTCTTGAAATTTCCTGCCTAATGAGGTAATTTTGCCAAGTAAACTAGGAAAAGACGTGGATTTTGGATGCAAATCAGGTCTTTCTTATTTACATAACTGAAGTCCTTGGTCCTCTTTTTCACGTAATGCTTGGAGTTTTTCAGACATAAAAAAATAAAGACTATGCATTTCAGTGGAAATATATCTAATCCCAAGCTGATTTTCAATGCGATGATATCTTGTACATGGAAGAAAGGAAAAGATCATTTATCAACAATAATAAGACTATTTTATTTATGTAAATCTATCTACACACTTGAACATCATCAGATATTCAAGCCATGCTGATTATAAGATTAGGACTGTAATAAATTTCTGAGAAAATATTAAAATAAAAAATATTTGGATCCTCATAATGAATGCAATCATTTATGTCCTGATTTGATATTACCAAAAATCACTGACAAGGAGGTCATTCAAGATCAGAAAATGCAAATATTATTTTCCTATTTGGTGGTCTATAAGCCTTTCATTTTTGGACCAGGAAAACCAGTTCTGACAGTTCGTCAGTCCAAATACTCTAGGTAAAGAAATATAATTTCTCTTTTGTCATTTTGACAGGAAAATTAGTTTCTGTTTTTCTCAAAGGTTTACTCTACTGAGTTGAATAGCATAAAATCTGAAGATTATTACACTTTTTCATAACAGGACTGATTGCTCTCCTGCTGTCACACATGTGTGATATGACCCTTAGGAAGAGGGAGTTGGAATATATAAATTACAACGTACATTTCTGTGTGTTCCTCTATAATGGAGTGAAAGTCTTCTTAATGGGAAACAACAGTTATTTCTTTGTCAAAACAAAAATGGGCAGAGATACACATTTTTACGTCAGCTGCTCAGATGATTGAAGATATGCTGATGTTGTAAATGCCTCATTATACGTATGTCAGATGTCTTTTCTCTCTTAAAACTTTATTGCTCAGTTTTAACTGCAGAGCTTTGAGCTTTGTCAGTATGGATGAACATGTATGTATATACATGGCTCATGCATATATCCTTGTTAAAGAGTCTATCACGGGTACAGATGGATGAGGGACCCTAATCAATAAGTGAAGTCAAACGAATGATGCAGGATTCTACAGTGAGGAGAACTGAGACCTGCTGTTAATTGAGGAAGTCCCTGGGAAATCTTGAAACTGGACCGCCCTGCTGTGGCCTTCTCTTGCCACTTCCTGTGCATTCCTTCCCTCTGGACTTTTAATCCTTTGTGCCATATACCACCAGTGTCAGCAACTGGTGTAAAGCAGGAGCCTGAGACCCAAGCGGTACAACAGCTTTCTTTCTGGGACAGGACAAGTCACTGATGCTGTTACAGAACATCATCCTTCTTGCCTGTAGTTTGGCACAGGCTGGGTGACACAATGCATGTTATTAATTGAAAATGCTTTGATGTTCCATCAGTTACTGTCTCTGCCAGTTTTCCCAGTTTGCAATAGGATATAGTGAAATTGGAATGTATTCTGCTTCTTTTATGCAAACTAGCCTCTTTCAATGGTAGAACGGTTTTAAATAAGGGTCAAGGAGATTCATTTAAACTATTAAAATACTGCTAATGAGATCAGGTGTTTTAGCAGTTTAAAGTTTCTCAGAAGAGAAATCACTTCATTTGCCATCAGCTGTTGGTTCAAATGGTGTAAAGCCATCAGGGTAAGGATTAAAGCAGAAAATTTACCTCTTTACAGAAGAATTATACACTCAATTTGAAACCAAAGACAAGTTAATACGCATATATGCATTCCTATTAAACATATAATATTAATACATAATTAATTTTAAAGAAAGAAGAAACCATACTGCAGACTGGTAGACTTAGTAAAGTAAAATTTTCATAGAAAAAAATGTAAAAAATTATCATAATAAGCTTTTTTTTTTAGGACTTCCTCTAAGCTTTATTCAATGTATTCATACTATATTGTTCTGTGAATTAGACTGGACACTCTACTGTGAATATTCAATATTGAGAGCCTCGAGTTTTACATGATACTATTCACCTGTCTCAAAGCAATACCTGCAGACTGCAACTGTCTGTGACAGATTCCATAGAAACAGTGTAAAAGGAAATACTGCTTCAGCATATTTAAAACACATACAACTTTTCCAAAATTCACTAAAATTAATGGAAGGAACTTTTTATACTTTAACAGACAGTGGATAAGGTTGAGTAACTTCAGTCTCACAAGCCATAAATGGGGCTCTGCCTCTGTGCCATTGCAGTGGTGGGACCATGGCCTGACTTCAGACGTGGTGTCACAAGCTGGCAAGGTGAGCAAGCCAGGGAAGAGGAGGTCTAATAAGAAAGTGAAGATACAAGGGCTAGATATGAATAGAACTTACAGGTCAGAAGTATTTTTCTGTTTATATGTAAATAAGATAAATTAGTGATAGCACCAGACTCAGCTGCCTGCCCATGACATTTGCTGACACTTAGTGAATGTGCCCATCACAGACTCACTGGATCTGTTACAGGTGTGCTTGTCTTGCACCTCTAAGGCACTGATTTCCTGCTGTCTTGTAAATCGTGCAGATACTTGTCTCAGTGCCAACTGGCTGAAACCGTATTGGATTTGAGGGATGAGCTTTATTTTCAGTAGCCCTTTCAGATTGCTGAGACATCTTTGATCTTTATTGCTCTTTACCTGGTCAGCAAAAGAGAAGCATCAGCAAGACGCAACTTTCTTAGCAGAGTTTTTAGCTGATGCTACATTTTAGAAAATTGTATCTTTTATGTCTGGTTTCACTCAGATAACTGCTTGCTGATGCCTTCCTCGGCTCTTAGATGTGACGTTACTTTAGGCAAGCCCACAAACCCAATATCCTGTCAGTTCTGGATGCCTGCAGCATAAAGGAAGGGAACTCTTTTCCCGCATGAACTAGAAAGTATTGTTTAACTGGATTTTGATGCAAAACAGGAAAGTTCAGTGGCAATTCAGTCCTATATTAGAGCAAGATCTAGACCTATTACAGACTCATGGTGACTTGTTAGCTGTAGCATGATTTTGCTGAAAAACAGCAACAAAGACCGTTTTCTGAGTGTTTTAAAATTAAATTATAAAACTACAGACTGTACTAGCCATTGTACAGAAGAACAGCTTATAACAATCTAATGATCATGGAAAGCACAGCTGTTCAAGATAATTAAGAAAATCCTAAGAGATCTGCAGTATGGTCAGTCTAGTGAATGGTCAGGACATTGCAGGGCTGTGGCTGAAGGCTGATTGTGTCCCCCCTTTTGTACCCATACTTTCCAGCTAAATAGTAACCAGGAGGCAGAAGAGGTTATTAAAAAGCTGGAAATCAAATTATGTCTGTTCTCGGTGACTTGAGTAATATAGCACCAATGTGAGACATACTGCTTTCTAGACTCCTGCTTTTCTCTGATTTACTGCAATACCAGCTCTCACTTTATAAAATTATAGGGAACTACACCATTTTTACTTCACTATTAGGCTTCTGTGAATTACTTTTATTTCTCTCATCTTTGAATGAATTTGCAGTGTGTACTCTGTAAGTAACAAAATAAGTATTTTATATATCAAACTATTCAAACTATCTTAATTTTGGATTTATTTTTATTTAAAGATATTCATATGGATGTAGAATTACTAAGAAATAATTTCTGTAACTCCCTTTTATATCTTCTTAATAAGCTAAGCAAGCATGTTATATTGTGCTTAATAAAATTATGTGTTCAATGGTAACATCCATAGCTAGTAAGTCCATTCCTGATGTTCATTAGAACTACAGTGTCAATGACAATGACAGATTCATTTTGCGGTATAATACACCAGGGAATTACTCTAGTTTGGTGATATTCACTGGAAATTACTCTTCTTCAATGTTCAGGGATTTCAATGCAGAAAAACTGTGTATTACACCACGCTGATAAACAAGATAAGCAGTATGCTTCTCAAGGGAAAAAAACACATTCTCTTAATTTGAAACCTACTGCTTGAATTTGGAAGTTCAACTTGTTCTGAGCCTTATAGTGTCTGTAGTGGAGAGAGCTTTTTCTGTTTTTCCAACTAGATCACTGTTATAATGGTAGAATAAAACGAGTCAAATAAGTGGATTTGTAATGAGAAGGCATGAATTTGCCTACAAATTCTGATATAAAGTAAAAAAATAGTTATGAGAAACTTTTTTTTCCACTGGATACTTTTCTGAAACTCAGCATTTATAGATCTGGAGCCTCTGTCTTCACTGAGATTTTTTGGGGTTTTTCTTATATCGTGTATGCATTGCTCTGAGATAGATTTTTTTTTTTTAAACTAAGGCTACTATAACTTGTAAAAATACAGCTGGAGAACCAGCAAACACATTAGAATATATATGTTATCATCTATATGATTTCTTTCTGAAATACTAATCTCTTAGAGCCAGTTGGGATAGCTAAAAGCAATGAAACAACTCAGTTTGCAACTGAACTATGTTTTTAGTTGTATTGAAGATAAGGAGACAGTACTATAAAAAAGTTAGATATGCTACAAAAATGTTGAACTATTGTTTATTGTATTCAAATATGAGGTCGCCAAATTCATAAGTGGGTCTTATCCACAGTTATGGACAGAATCCAAGCAACTTGATCAGTGTTTTATTATTTACTGCTTGCTATTTATTAAAGAACACTTGGATAGAGGTTGAAGGTTACTCAGCTTTTTGCATTTGTACTGTAGGATATGTTCCCTGTCTGGGAGATATTACAGCTTAACAGATGTCTCCCAGATGGTCCTCTGATGCAGCCATACACAGAAGTCAGGTCAGCAACTTTGGAAATAAAATTCAACTCACAGGAAATACTTATAGTTGATTCAGCATGCAGCTTTATTAGTGTTTAGGAAAAACAAGAGAAAAAGTTGACATATTTAGAATAGAAAACATTTGGTAAAAATATCAGAGAAACTTCTATTTTGTCATTCCTAAGGCTTATCCAAAATTAAAAAAAAAAAAAAAAAGGGAAAAAAGAAAAAAATGCTTAATATACTTAGAATAACAAAGTTTTTGGTAAAAATATTAGTGAATTTTTTAATTTGCTATTCCTGAGACCTACTCAATTAAAAAAAATTGGACACACATTATGTAATCTTACATATACTCTAAGTGCCTCCCCATGGTCTCTAAATTATGTGTCTAAAAGCCATTCAAGTCATTTGGGGTTCTGACACACAGTGACTTGTTATTTCTATCAATTAATAGCCAATGAACCACCCTTCTTCTGGGTGGAAGCAGAGGCTTACAACATGAGTAGAGCATATGATTTGTCTGCTCAACTTTGATTGAAAACTGAAGCAACTACGAAGGGGAAAATGACATTAGCATGGAATAATTTTATCTCAGAAAAACTTCTTCTGCCTTTTAACACGTAGACACCTCACCTAGGCACTCTGTAAACACAATGTTCAAAGTGAAAATAAAAATTAATGTTCACAGTTATCTATTTGAGGCGTTATTCACAAATTTTATGATCCCGAAAGCCCATGTAGGAAAAAAGTTACTAACTTTAAAGTGGTCTGTGCAACCCAGGGGGGTTATACATCTCTTCTAGGTCAGAGAAGCTTATTTTGTAGCAGAAGCATCTCAGGCACATGTTAAAGGAAGTGAAACAATCCTGCTGTCGTTGGGTTAGCTCCCAGCCAGAGCGGCAGCAGAAACACCCCATGGCAGAGCGGAACCTGCAGTCGCCAGCACAGGGAATGCAGCCGAGCACATGGCCTAGAGCAGAGGGAATGCTGCTTCTGACACAGTACTGTTAGCTTGAACTGATTATGACACTACAACCCTTTCTTGCCAACCTACCTGCACCACACAAATTGTACTAGAGTATTTCCAGATAATACCCTGGAACTCTCCTTTCAACATTAGACATCTGGCCAGACTATTTGCTGTAACATTTCCTTTTCTTTGCTTTGAATTGCAGAGGAAGCTTATATTTCTTTTCTGGCAATTGTGTGTTATTAATTTGTGAAAAAAAAAACCCAAAAGTGCATGGTGATTGTATAGGTTTGGAAAATTATTTAAAGAACGAAAAAGGTAGGGTTGTACCTGATTTCCAAATCCGATTTTAACACCAGTTTTCACAGTTTATTATTTTGCACACAGTATAGTTTACCTCAGTCTTCCACAACTGCTCAGAAAAGCATTTATTAGAAGATTAACACCATTTCAGGTGACATAACTCCTTACTGTGAGTAGCGTGCTTATTTAAATATAATTCTATGCTGTAATGCAGTGCCTTCCTTGACTACAAAAGGCAGGTGGGCTGAGTCCCAGCTGGACATTTTCAGAGACTTGGAGAAAAGGTTTTACAGTGTTCAACAATTTTTAATTCTAAATTGACCTTTCTGATTTGAAATCATTTATTTAGCACAGGTTTTTTTTATTACATTCGGTGCTATGGTGTACCCAATTTTAGTCATACAAATTCAGTTCTCTTTATCTGCCTTTAGAAAAGGATTTCAGGTACCAGAGGCAGTTTCTCATTTTATCCTCTTGTGTGAAGTGCAGTGATCTGCTTTCTAGGATTTCGATGAAGGATTTGTTTTGGTTCTGCTTTTGGTTTTCATAGCTATTTTTCAAATTCACAGGATGTAAAGTCAAAGAGTCTTCTGCTTTTCCCAGAGAAACCATCTGGGGTTTGTGGCAGTTCTTAGTTCCTGGAAGAAGAGCATGTAGCACTGGCCTGACACCTGAGTGGTGCCTGATTTCCACATTCTTTCTGCTTATAAAGATTGCAGAATAGAATAGAATAGAATAGAAGTATTTCAGTTGAAAGAGACCTATGATGATCATCTGGCTGAACTGCCTGACTGCTTAGAATTAAATAATCTGGTTTTAGCATACAAACTCAGAAAGCATTAAGAAATATTTTAGCCCTGGATTTACACATTTCAGGTCCAATTCCATTATCATTGTATGAACTCTGTGGGAATACAGAGTAAGGAGTGAAATCCTCAGCATTCAATGATATGCTTGTAATGTTCACAAAGAAGACACAAAAGAAAACAGATGACTGAAACTTTCACTTGTACGTGGTTTCAGTTACTTGTATCATCTTCAGTGCCATTTGATATGTGCTCCGTTTTTGAGGATGCTTTGAAACATTCTTGCTGCACACCAAATTCATTTTAAATTGGCTAGTGTGGTACCTATTGGGGCCAAACGTAAAAATTTGTTCTAAAATGGTTTTTCATATCCTGAGGGTAGATGGGACATTTTAAAGGCCTTACAGAATGTCAAGGTCAATGCAGCTTTTTATTTATTAAAGTCAGTTTGGGAAGCAGAACAAGTTTTCCTGGAGGTGTTACAGTTTTTACAATAGAAATTTACCTTTGATGTTACAAAATTTTATAAAATAGATAGGAAAGGAAAAGAAAATAAGTTTACCTCTTGACAGCAGAAGCATGATTCAAGGTTTGGCTATGCTATGTCAGTTTTAATTAACCTTTATTAGCAGAAATATTGTTTAAAATTTAAAGCAGATTTTTTAAAAAAATCAGCTTGAATAATCTTTAGAAAAAGTGAAATACTCCATAATTAAGGGTTATATTATTTTTAAGGGTTATATTATTTTTTAACTATTAGCATTAAGGAGTAAAGAGTTATTTGTACAGCATTCAATAATGAGCATTTTATATAACCATACAGCACAATACCAGTTCCATTTTCCTGCTGTAAATTGCAACCTTTTTTATTTGGTCCACTTCAAGTATCCTTGAAATACTTGAGCATGCTGATTTCAATCCTCAAGTAGAAAATACCTTCTCCTGAATCAGAAAAATTTCTCTTTCACAGGAAGTGTCTCTCTAAAGCTGCCAGCCCAACACCTTTTCTATTTATACAGTTGACATGACCCTTATGACCCAGTTTGGCAAAACTGGAATCAGTCTAATACGGGTCCACTCCGGACCATTCCTCAGTTCTACGTATTCTTGCCTCCACCACACACATTTAGATGGACAATGCTGCATTTAAGAATGTGCAGGAACATTTATTTTACTGTATAGGGATTCCACGAAGCATAGAGTGATCTTGGCCTAAGGTAGCCTGGTATGAAAAGTATTACTCTTATAGGAAAAAAGGTTTAGCAAGATGTTGATATTTCACTTAAAGACCTCTGCCAGCTCAGTCTGGGAGCATACAGATGAGGGCAATGTCATGCTTCACTGCATAAATTTTATCGAAGTTGCACTGCAAAAAAATTGTTCTAAATGTATAAACCACTTTGTTAGCCCCACAGCTTTTTTTATCTAGTGTGCAAATAGAAAAAGAATGTTTGTCTCAAGGGGATAAGTAATACTTAAATATCGTAAAATAAACATAAAAATTATCGGCTTTATAAAAGCTGGGGCGGGAGGGAAGTGAGTGGACTTACGAAAGTGTGCACTTGAAAGCCTTCCAAAGCAGTCATGCTCTTACTCAGTAGAACCAGAATAATAACATGGTAGATAAAAACTCTAATTAGGGTACAACAAGGAGAAGATCCTAGGGGGAAATGCAGCCATTGGTAGTTGTGTCTTAATGAAGCAGAGCTGCAAAATAAATTTTATAGACACTCTGAACTGGAGAGAATTTAACCCCTAGTAAATATCTTGGTTTTGCCAATTTGCTTAAAAAAGTGTCCTCTCACTCTCTTATGTTCCTCCTTTTAAATATGACCAGACTGCCATCTCCAAGTTGACTTTGGCAGCAATATATAAAGTAGATGTACACATCTAATATTAAGGATTATTTGAACTCTTCTGTTTATCAGTGACAATGGGTGAAATCCACTGTATTCCCATGTGAAATTTGTCATCCTTTTCTGTGATTTACACAAAGCCTTAGTGAAAAGTGAGCTGCTGTAATTCAAGTCAATAAATCTCCAGAAGACTTTTTAAAGGTATTCAAGAAAATTCTTTTTGCTGCAGAGAAGCTTCTCCCCACTAATGCAACTCTGCCGGCATAGAAGTGGATATACTTACCAGCATCAAAAAATAGAGTTGAGATACAGAGAAGAAAGTTAAAAAAAAATCACTCAAACAAGGTAGGAGTCTGTTACAACATAAAACTCTTCAGAGTTTGGGAAATATATAGATTTATTTAAATGGAAATTCTGGTGATGAAACATCTTGTATCAATTTCAATCCTTGCTGCTGTACACTAATAGCTTTTAGACCAGAATAAGTCCAGGTAGATATCCTTACTGCTGATATCCTTACTAATACTCAACAAATACTTCATGCAGTACCTGGATATCAGTGGGTCTATTTGTGAAATAAGGATCTAAACTGCCAGGTCATGGAGTAGAAGAAAAACAAGTGGCTTTAGGCTGTAGGTCTCTTGGAAGCCAAGACTGGCCTCTGGTTAAGCCTGAAGAAAGCATCATATTTCTCTGCCATGCTGCTGAATGTGTTCCTGCCTGCACAGGAACATGTGTAAGCATGCTTTGTAGATTTGGGGTCCCCAATACTGTTGTTCTAGTGGCACAGCATTTTCAACATATTTTAATGCTAAATTTTTTACTGAAGGAGTTTTAAACTTCATGTACTTGTTACCTGTATAAGTATATTATGTCTTTCTTTGGAAGACAGTTTTAGATGTCTTTGAAGGTGCCAGTAAGCTTACACCTGGAAGTAAAATGACTAATATCCTATGTATTTAGCATAACTACTGCAACTTGGTGTTTTTGGTATAAGCCTACCTCAGAGTAAACCAGTAAAGACACGTGCCAAAAAGAGTTAGTACATTTATGTGACAGGAGCTCAGATTCAGTGCAATTGAGTTTGCAAAAACGAAGTTCACTTTTAAAATGAATGACAAATTATACCTCAAGTCCGAGCCTGCAGTGGGTATAACAATGGCACTGCAGTGCCATGTAGGCATTTCCCAATTAGAGCCCAGTGTGACTGCCAGATGCCATTTCAGCCAGGGCAAAATAGGCTTTATGTACTATTTACCTCTCAGAGAGCGTAATTTCCTTGCTTACATATTGAAAATAGGATCCAGATCTCTGACTGGCAGAAGTGTACTACGTGCATGTCCAGAAGTGGGAAAGGCTGATATTAAGCTAGTTCCAAACCTCTTTTCTGCTGGAACTGACAGGCACTGACCTAGCTTGCAAGCTGTTCTGAATTGTATAACCTGTTTTCATTCCTTCTCTGTTTTTGACATGTGGGGATCACCTGAATGGAGCTGTGCCTTTAGCACTTCTATGCAGGAGGTGGCTAGCTGAGTATATCGGCTTTGTCTGCTGAGATCAATTTAACCTTATTGTATTAACGTTTCTGATGAGAAGACAGAAGTGCTGCAGAAATTAAAAAGCCTTTGAAGGAGTTCCTAGAAATGGTGAATGGGGAAAAAACAATTAGCTCACGTGAAAGAATGCTGTTCTTTTGAAACCACTCTTTGCAAAGATCATCAGTAAAATGGTGTAATCTGTGCAGTAAAATGGTGTAATCTCTGAAAGTCTAACAGAGCTCTTGGCTAAGAGACTCAACAGTGTGGATCAAACCACTGCACTTAAAATAAAAATTGTAAATGATGTATGGAAACAGAAAACAGAAATAAGACCTATGGAAATAAGTTAGATCACCTGATTTTTTAGAAATAGTTGCTAAATAGAAATATCTCCCTTAATTCTTGATGCTGTTACGGCATAGAAAAATAAACTCTAAACCTGAACACCATTCTAACCAATTATATAGGACAGATAAACAGAATGAAATATAAACCTGAATTAAATTTATCAAATCTCTTCTCGGTACACTTTCCCCTTTTTGCAAAAGTGTTTACTCAAAGCAGCCCACGTCTGCATCTACAGAGAATGTATATGCACAGCATCAAAAATCATGTGAAATTCTCAGTATTGGCAGAAAGAGCTGTTGGTAAGATGCCTGATATATATGGATTTGTGTAAAAAATCCCTGATCTATATGTGGTTACAGCTACAATGCATGTAAGAAAGAGAAAGAAAATACCAATTTTTTATAATACGCTACGGAGTTCTATAAAATGAAAGAATAACAATGTTAACAGTACAGTATAAATTGCAATTAAGGGTCACAGCATCATCTAGTGGTCATATGTGAAAAGGAGAATTCTTAGTGAATTATCCATTGTTTTGGTATTTTATTCAGACAGAAAAATGAAAAGAAAACGAAAATGGATGCTTATGCTTCAGGAAGCATTGCAGGCCAAGGTCTGGAAAGCAGTTACCTGACTTAATGCTTTCCTTAAATATCAACTTCCTCCTTTAACAGAAAATCATTTTTCACAGCAATCATTTTGCAGTCTCTGAGGTTATGCGTATGCTGATGTAGTTGTGGTGGGTTGATCTTGGCTGGATGCCAGGTGTCTACCAAAGTCACTCTATGACTCCCCTCCTCAGCTGGACAGGGGACTGAAACTATAACAAAACACTCATGGGTTGAGATAAGGATAGGGAGAGATCACTCACCAGTTACTGTCTCAGGCAAAACAGGCTCGAGTTTAGGAAATTATTTTAATTTATTGCCATTCAAATCAGAGTAGGATAATGAGAAATAAAACTGTATCTTAAAGATATCTTTACCCCACCCCTCCCTTCTTCTCAGGCTTAACTTTACTCCTAATTCTTTCTACCTCCTCCCCTCCAGTGGTGCACAGGGATGGGGAATGCGAGTTGCTGTCAGTTCATCACACAGTGTCTCTGCTGTTCCTTTTTCCCCACGGGGAGGACTCCTCACACTCTTCCCCCACTCTAGTGTGGGGTCCCCACCATGGGAGACAGTCTTCCATTAACTTCTTCAATGTGACTCATTCCCACTGGCTGCAGTTATTCACAAACTGGTCCAGCAAAGTTTCCTTTCCACAGGGCACAGTCCTTCAGGAACACACTCTCCAGTGTTGGTGCCAGCAAACCTGCTCCAGTGTGGGCTCCTCTCTCCAAGGTTCCACAGGTCCTGCCAGGACCCTGCTCCAGCCTGGGCTCTCCATGGGGTCACAGCCTCCTTCAGGCATCCACCTGTTCCAGCATGAGGTCCTCCAAGGGCTGTAGGGGAATCTCTGTTCCAAACCTGGAGTACTTCCTATCCCTCCTACTTCACTGACCTTGGTGTCTGCAGAGCTGTTTCTCTCACATATTCTCACTCCTCTCTCCATCTCCAATTGCTCTAGTGCACCAACTTTTCCCCTTACTTAACTATGTTATCCCAGAGGCATTACCTGCTGCCGAGGGACTCAGCCTTGGTAATATAGAATGTTAGCCTGTAGGCCAGTAAATACAATATTGTCATTACTAATAAAGAGCCACAGGCCTTTACTGAGTTTGCAAAGAACTGAGGCATGTCAGACTTGCTTTGCTTGAATTCACCTAGACCTGTCTGGACCTTTGTTTAGATGCAACAAAAATTTTTCTTATCAGGTGGCTATGCCTAATTTCATTTACTTTTGTTTATCTCAAAGTCAGATTTGATATACCTGTTAGTAACACCTGGTTATTCTGTATAGAATGAAATATTTATCACTCTAATCTAACACAGAAATACAAGCCTAGTGTGACAGCAGAGGCCTTGAGCGAGGTGTGTGGAGACATTCTTATCAGCCTCTCAATTTATCGATAATTGTATGCAAACACAAAAGAGCAGCTGCAGAAGCTTTGTAGAAACTGGAGCACTCAATAGTATTTGTAACCTGCATTTTGAATCTATTCATGGAAAATAAAAGCAGACTTCACTCAGAGAACCAGTCAAACAGTCCTGGCTGCACGTTCTACAGTTCTGCAAGTCACTGTATAGTTACCGACCAGATGTTTCAAATGGAGTTTAAAAGCTAAGATGGAACCTGTGCTGTTATATTATATTATATTGGTCTTTTTTTTTTTTGACATTTGTCCCAGAAGTAGAGGAAATACATTCACTTACCAGCCAATGTATAGAATCTACATTGCACCATGTTCCACAAACTGAGAAGTTCTACTTTAAGGGATGCAATTGCAGAAACAGCAAAATCAGCTCTGATACTGTCCTAAAGAACACCTAATGCTGACCAAGAGAACATCTTTGATATTTTGAGAAAATCCACACATCAACATACCATTTGAATACAAGGAAATTTATTTATGACTTTAAATATGTTTGGTTTCTTGAGCCAAAGACTTGATATACAAATATTTACACTTTTAACATGTTTGAGTCAGAGTAACGATGTCATCAAATCTTATATGATGAATTAACTCTTAATCAGAAGTAATAAATGCCGTATACTACAGTCTTTGATCAAACCAAACCTTTTCTAATGACTTATGAAATAAGAAAACATAATGATCGAAAAAATGGGATGAGAGTGAAAGGATGAATTTTGTCAAGTGCCAAATTTGAAACTGTGGAGAACTAAAATTATATTCTTGTGGATGCCACAGTTCTAAAAGCCATTTGCTTGTTACACATTTCTCTTTCTGACGAAAAACAAATTTCGCCCTCTCCTATCTGTTTTTTGTCACCTATAATTATTTCTTACATATAGACATCATTCCACAGGGCAGGGGAAACAGAAAAAGGGGAAATTGTGGGTTGCAATTGCCAGATCTTGTGGTGTCAAACATCTTGCTGAAAATGAAACATCAGTTACTTACAGAATGGTAGGGTAGAGCTGATTGTGCAAGCTCTTCCTTTCAATATAAGGCAGCATGTCTGAAAAATCATAGTCCAATGATCTAGAATGAAGCTGTAGTTGCATATAAAGTATTGATTGTGTTTGGTGGAAAAAAGACACTAAATGTCTTACACAGAAGTATAACACACAATAATGTATTGGTCTTGAACCTCGTTTCTTGTGAGTAAAAAAGCCAGGCACTCAGCTTATGCAGAGGTGTTTTTTCTGCTTTCACTTGAAAGGTTGGTGACACTTTTGTTAAGGTATGAAATACGTCACCTTAGCATCGCACATGTAACCTCAGAACTTTGGAGATGATGAAATGCAGCATGTAGCTTTTCCCCCGGACATACTGAGTGAAAAGTAATTTGTTTTGGTGGACACTTTACTGTTAAAATGTGGCACTTTATAATGCAGAGAAACTGTTACAGTAAACGGTTTCTTACACCTATGCTGCAAGACATGCTTAAACATGCAGATGCTGTTACAAAATTTTTTATTCAAACAAAGGCTTGGAGGAAAAGCAATCAGAACACAACTGCATAGAGAAAGAAAAGCAAAATGCCCCACTGTTAGAACAAACTCTGGGAACTTTGTTTAAATAGTAAAGGAATTACTAGAACTTGCTGCTGAAGTTTTTCAGTGCGCAGGGACAATGCTTTCCTTATTCTGATACTAGAATTCCAGTGGCCATAGTTTGAATAATGTACAGAATGGATAGAGAGTAACGAAAGTCTTTCATGTGTTTCATTAAAGCAGAAAAAACCCCACACAAGAAAAACAACTGTATCATTTGAAAAAAATAACTGAGGAAAGCATTTTTTCCTCCCTTTAGTGAAGAGATTGTTTTCTTTTAAAAAGCCTTTGTTGACAGCCTCTCAAATTGCATTAAAAGTTCATATTTTCTTTCTGGGAGAAGAAACTTGAATTAAGTTTATTTGGAGTTTCTGCTGTTGTAATCTGAAAGTTTGGATTTTTTTCTGTCAGTAAAGGATGAATATAAAGGCAGAAGAGTCAGTAAATTCAATTGTACAGTCTTTCTATAGTGCTAACTCTAATATGCGATTCCACTAATGAAAGAATGGGACCCAATTATACAATGTTATTTATTCTGTGGATTGTATTACAAGTTTGGGTGCCATTTGAAACTCTGCTTCTCGTGGCCTATCTGGTCCTAGCCAAACAAGAGAGTTCCAATATGTTAGGTTGCCCTCACAGATTCCAACTAACTACAATATTTTGTAGAGAAGGTAGCACAAGCCTTGGGCTTATCTTCATGCTAATGCAGCTACTTGTCCCCTCACTCAGAGCTTCCTTGTGTCCAGCCAACTGGAATATATACTGGAGGCAAGAGAAAATACCTAGAGGCACAGTGAAAAAAAAATAAAAATATCCCTGCAGCTTTTCTTTTCTTCAACATTTAGCTTCTTTCTGGTCTCACTTTATCAGCATGATGATATAACAGCATCTTTGTGTATCTTAATTTCTGCAAGGAACAGTAGCATTGCTGCTCTCATAATAATGCTCACTTTTCCCTGCTTAATGATGCAAATAAGTACTTTTCAAACATCTGTGCACTCACTAACTCACACCATCCAAAAGAAATCTCATCTCTTTCAAGTGGACTATTGCATACTTTTTTATAGATTTAAACCAACCTGTGTATTATTCAATGTGGCACTAATTTGCTGCTTTCATAAATAACTGTAAAGGACAGGCTGAGTTGGACTTCTATTACTTTGGACAACTGTATGTGCCCCTGGCCACTGCTGATTTGATGTCACTAATAGACAGCTTTATGCGTGTGTGCAAAACATCAGAGTGTTCTGCAAAGCTGGCTTTCCTCACTTTTTGTTTCAAACTTGTATTTCTTACCAACTTGAAAAATTTTAATTGGAATTTGAAATTTTGTCTTTATGGAGTTACAGCACATTTATTTAAATACTATCAGTTCCAAATGGATAAAAGGGGAGACAAGAAAATCACTAGGAGGTTAATTAAGGAATGGAAAACCTTGTCTGTGCAGGCCTGTAGAATCTTCACCCTTAGGGCCTTTTAAGACCAGACTGAAGAAAGTCCTGAGCGATGTAGTTGGATTTTAGTGCTGATCCTGCTTTGCATAGAAGACTAGAGATTGCTGCAAAAGGATCTCTTTCCTTTCTAACCTGAATGACTCTGTAGTTCTGACTAATACTAGTATTACTAAAACACTTGCGTTGAAATTTCTCTCTGTATAAGCAAAGAACTTAACTGTGAATTTCAACACAAAAACATGATGCATTGCTGTTGAAGAACTCTATCGTTCAAGAATCTACAAATTTAACATCTTGGAAAGTAAAAAGAAGATAACATATTAGTCATATATTTTGCCTGTTGACATGAGGGGGAGAGAAAGGGAATTTTTTTTTTTTTTCTGCATCTTAGAAAAATCACATGCACATTTTTATCACCCTGACTTGCATGATACTATGTTAAATCTCTGCTTTAGAGATGTTCAGCTTCAGCAGCCTGGTCTGTCGGGGTGAAGAGACTTTAAAAGAGTTTTTCTCTTTCTTTGAGGGTGATTCTGTTCTAGGAGGGAGAGGTGGGGATGAACAGACATCAGATATAATAATTATTTCAAGTGAAATTGTTCTTGTCACTTGTTCATTGTAACTAAAAAGTACATGTTTTCCTCAGCCTTTTCTGAGCGGAAGAGAGCAGTGTTTCTTAGTTCTGAAAGGAAAACGTATTTGAAGTTATATAATTATTTCCCCATCAGGTGAATGATGTGCAGATTAATAATTGGACTGTACCTACAGAACTAAGAGGGAAACAGGGAAGTTTGTTTTGCCTACAAGTTTCACAGACCTGCTGCATAAAAAGTTGTCTGAAGTCATGACCCATGAGTGAACTAAAAGTCAGGCCAATTTAAACAGGATGTTGCAGAACAGCCACCACAGACTTGCTTTTGCAATCCTCATCCTCCCATCTGCTACAACTGCATGTTGACCAGCATATCCCAGAAAGTCTTCTGGGCTTTATACAAACCACAAGTCACACAGAGAACTGGCTAGGCTGGTCAGTGTTACTTTTAAAGTTTTAACAGCCTTAGAAAAAACAGTACTGCTGGTGTTATCAAGAGAGAAAGTACACTGCCCTATTTGCACACTGTGTTAATTATTCCACCTGTTTCCAAGTTCGTAGATATTTTCCAGCTTATCCTAATAGTAGCAACAAAAATGCATTAATGGATCCTGTAAGAAATTGCTCCTAAATTTCTGCTTTTCTCCTAGATCCATTTTAAAGGGTTTTTTTTTTCAGCCAACTCCTTCCCAAATTCATTTGGATGAACTTGCACTGTCATCTGATGTACTGAATGCGACCCCCATGACCACCCACAATGGCCAGATCTTTTCTCAAATTGTCAGCGTTCAGTCACGAAATAAGCACGGCCTAAGAGCCTCTGGGTGTACTGCACATATGGTGCCAGGTCCATCGTGACTCTTCAAGAAACAGAAGGGGCCTTGAGGACTTTGTGGACTGAAGGCCTTGTTTTTTCCTATTGAAGGCTACAAGAAACAGCCATTCCCTGTTCAGCAGGTACACTGCATAGCCTTCCAAACATGTTTTCTCTGTGGTGGCTTGAGTGCACCCCAGCGCGGGGCCTGCGGGCTCTGCACAGTGGCGAGTGGCTCTGTGGTACCCACAGCCACTAGCAACAGTGACACAGGCAGGTGGTGCTTTTGCCAGCCAGCAAACAGCTGGTAAAACCTGAGATTTCATCAGTCAGGGTTGGGGATTCCCCCCCTTTCGAGATCACAACGTTTGCCCTCCGAAGCAAAGCAGGTTCGGAGCAGCCCTTACGGCAGCAGTGGGTACTGGCTGAGATCTGCCTCTGTCCTCACTGCTCGTGCTGCAGGATCCGTCCCACGTTGTCATTGGCACTGTGCTCACCCACACCGCCAGCCTTGCCCAGACACCCGGGCAGCAGGTTAACGACTGTCCCGGTGAGGTGTCGGTACTCCTCTGGTCTGTCAAGTCTCTTCAGCTAAAGGCTGTGTAGAGAGCAGTTCTTAGAATTTGGTCTGAGGACAAGCTCCGAACTGTTGGATGGGGAGGGTTTTGTCTCGCTTTGGGGCATCCTTTGGGACGTGACTCGGGCACACGGTGTGTGAGGGGCACCCTTTGGGACGTGACTCGGGCACACGGTGTGTGAGTGCACGAACGCTCCCGAAGGAGACGTGCCCCTCGTGCCCATCACAGGGCTCCCACCTACTCCCGGGACTGCGTGAGTCTCGCGAGACTTGAGGTCTCAGGCCCCGCCTCTGCTCTCGCGCGATTTGCCCTGCGCGCGGCAGTCCCGCGGTGAGATGGCGGCGCCGGGCTGTGGGGAGCTGCGGTCGGGCGGTGTCCCGGGGGCTGTCCCGGGGGGTGTCCCGCCGCACCCCAGCGGTGTACCGGGCGCTGTCCCGGGGGGTGTCC
>VZRE01015870.1:0-23135 GCA_013396775.1 Cephalopterus ornatus | reverse complement strand
CTCCTGTGCCCCGGGCCGCGGCTTCGGCCTCGCTCGCTGTTAGCGATGGGGCTGTGGACGAGCAGTGCAGAGGGGCCTCTTGGCAGGGGTAGGGGTGCGCTTTCACGGGTGCGTCTCTAGAAGTCTCTATTTGTTTTTTTCTTTTCCCAGGTTACAAAAACACGAGTGTATCTGTTTGGTGACAGATGCTCTTGGGAAAGAGCCTTGTATTCCTGCAGAGCTGCAGATAAATGATGTCTGCATCTTCTGTCAGGGTCGTGCTTTCTTTATAGGATAGCAAAAATACTGACTTTATTACAATCATTTTGGGTACCAAATCACGTAGTGGCAAGGTGACGTAATACAGTTTGTTAAAACAAATATAGCTTTGAGATGAACTGTGTAATCTGTGCGGCTTTGATTTAATTTGAAAAGCTTGCATCCTTTTGAAACCTAAAAAGTAGAGGAAAATGTTGGTTAGAAACCATTCAAATGTTCAGAGCACAGCAATAGTTGCAACTTTTGTAGCAGAAATAGTGTTACTTTTAGAAATTTCTTTGATGAAAATGTGCTACTGTGAGGTGCTGAAAAAAATTTCTTGTCTGAAAAGAGGATTAGACCTCTTTATCCAGGCGTGTTTTCTTGCAGTTTAGGATGGGTTTTGCTCATAGAAAAAAAAAGCTTTTCCTGTATTCCTCAAACTGCTGAGCTCCGATCTTGATTTTTTGACTGCAGGAGGTTCATCTCCTAAATTCTTAAGAAAAATGTTTTCTAGTCCTTCATGTTTGCTCCACGTGGGAGTTAGGTGACTACTGTCTGGAAGCTTTCAAATATGTAAACTTTAACTTACAAATTTCTTGTGGGTATATATTTTACATGCAATCTCAACTTTTTGAATACAGTATAATATATGTATTGTATACAGCATTTTTTTTGCTTGTTTTCTAGAAACATACTGCGTTTGCCACCTTTCCCAGTGAAAATGCAGCTGCAAAGGTTTGTATTGAGTTTGTTATTGAATGGTTTGGTAAAGCTCTTTTCTTGTTTGCCAGTTATGCTCTAAAATGTTTTGCACATCATCTGATACTCAGTGCTAGGAAAAAACAAAGCAGCACAATGTAGTATTAGATTTCTGTTTCAGGATTTGCTTGCAGGACTTGAGGAAATGAACACTTCTGTAGATTCCTAAGAAAGGTGGGTTGAAAAGTGTTTGTGGAAGTCATCTGATCCAACCTTTCACGTAGAGCATGGCAAACTTAGAGGAGCTGAGACTGATCAGGGCCCTGTCAAGGATGTGTGTGCATTTATGTGCAAACTAATCCAAACATAATTTTCTTGTTTCCTGCATAACTGCATAGTTTCTGTAAAATTCCCTAGTGACGTACACAATTCAAGGCTGCCTTGAATGCCCAACTTTGATAAGAGAACTACCACTTTAGTGGGAGACTTAGATGCCAAAAAGGTAATGCTAATAATGCTTTTTAAACACTAGTCTGCTAAAAAGCCTGTGTCTAGAATTTCCTCCTTATGCTCTGGTGTTTGGGAATCTTTTTGTTTTGCATTGCTTCTATTTTTTTTTAGGTCACACTTTAGAGGAGTACTCAAAGAGTTACAAAGACTGTGTGAGGTGAACAGTAGTGAATTAGGTTGCTTGTGTCAGTTGTTAGCAGCCTGTTGTATTCTGAACTTGCAGAATGCTGGATCTTCCTAGTTAGTGTCACTGTTAAGAATCTTGATCTTAAAATTCCCAGCTGTTACTAAGGGAGTTCAGTATGTTTGTAGTTCACGAGCAAGAGGCTGGTTACTTGAAATCACACAGATGTACCACTCTATGTAATATGTATCATTGGTGAGGCTGCAGTCCTGCTACTGTGTTCAGATGACCTGACTGCCTTGGTTCTGGCTCTGTGACCTTGTCTCTTCCTGCCAGCTGGAAAGAGGTGCTAAAGGCAGGGCTGTGAAAGCAGACACAGCGCAGGACTGCCCGTGTCCACAGTGGCACAGACTTAGCTTAAAGCAGTTGGGACTGCATCCTATGGCTAATTTACCAATCAAAGGAAAACCAGTTATACTTTAAAATAATTCTCATGTATTTCCTCTTCCCTTTCTTTCTTTTCTCCACTGTAATTACCTGAAGGCTTTATCAAGGCTTCATCAGCTGAAACTTTTAGGTCACACCTTAGTTGTTGAATTTGCAAAGGAGCAAGAGAGTGTACAGGTCCTTAGCCAGCCTTCTGTCTCGGAGAAGTGTAAAAGGTAAGTGCATAATATAGTTATTGTGGTCAAGGAGAGGAAATTCCGTATTCATGATACTTTGGTAGTCCTTTTAACTCAAAGGAGAAGTTGTAACCACATAGCAGTGTTAACAAGGAGGATCCAGTTCCCATTAGAACTGTGTTATTACCTCTGGAATATGTAACTAAGTGATAAAAGCCATGTGATTGTGTGTAATTAAAACAACTGTAGTAGAGGTTTCAAGTTACTTATTCTACTCTCTGAATATGAACAAATCAATAATTTAATACCTTTAAATTTATACAGTCTCTGAACAGAGCGCAACATGAAACCATTTTAGTTCTTTTCCTGTGAGTAGATTTAAGGCAGGAGTGTTTTAATTATTAGGGAGGCTTACTTAAATCTGCATAAATGTTTATTTTAGGAGACTGTGGCTGCTATAATTGTCCACATGTATTAATTCTGAAGCATTGATAATGGCTGTAGTAATACCATTGATAAAGATGTTAAAAATACCTATGTTAATCTCTTTCTTGTATTTATTAATAGATGATGCCTATTTTATATGTTACATAAGGCATTTAAATTTTGCCCTGTTTTAATTAAGATTAAATTAATTTCCAGTTCAGAAGAACCAGTGAAAGAAGAAGAGAAGGTAGAACCAAGCTGTGTTAAAATAGAGAATGGAATTGCACCCAGCCATGGGTTAGTGTTTTTTGTTTGTCTTAATTATTTTATTCTGTTACGGGGTATTTTGAAATGTGTTATGTACTGTTGAACAAGAGTTTTGTTTTCTAGTATGCTGCTGTTCCACAGGCATAGCTGTAGGAATTGTCATAAAGATGAAGTTTCAATTCTTCAAGTTTAGAATCCTCACAGTCAAGTGGTGACTGGTGCTTTGAGCTGTGAAGTTGTGGATTGCACAGTAGCCTTCTGGCACTATGCGCTGTTTTCTCAGAAGGAGTCTGAGGGCTGGGTAGGTTGTCCCAGTGTTAACAGCAGAAAACCACTGATTTTTGTTTTTCCAGATGCTGCTGCTTCTTCCCCCCCCACCCTTTGCATTTTTGTGTACATGAAGAATAAGTATTGAGTTTGTGATGTTGGCACAGCCTGCTATGCTGTGCTTTTGGTTTTGAACACGTTGATTGTTTCTGGGTACTTCAGGCTTTCTGCTTAGGTTGATACTTCAATTGTGCCTGGCCCAGTAAGTCTGTCATGCACTGGGGACTACTCCCTGATGTTAAAGACAATGTAAGGGGCCCAGAGCTGTTCTAGGGGAAATAATAATATTTCAGTGTTGCTTCAGATGTAATGAGTAGTTAAGCCTCTAGTAATCATCAAATGTTACCAGTGGCAGTGGTGTTAAGGTGTCTTGTTTTTAATTTTTTTCCTCAGCCTCACCTTTCCCATCAATTCCTGCCTCAAATATTTGTACCCACCACCTTCAAGTGCAATTCTAGCAAATATAGCAAATGCCTTGGCAAGTGTGCCCAAATTTTATGTCCAGGTAAGTAAAAAATGGGAAACAAAATAAAGTATAAAAATCAAATCCAATTTTCCTTCTTTCAGTTATGCACAGAAATCATTATTTTTGTCATAGTAAATAATAAGTTCATTTTTCTGTGATAGTGTTAATTTTTTACTATGTTGAGATAAGATTTTATTGACCAGAGGTAGCTTACTGGAGACTTAACTGGATATGCTCTTCCTAATTAGATGTGACTTGAGTACTTGAAATTTCAATTGAGAAGATGCTTTACTTTTTTGATTAGCCTTTTTACAGTGTTGCTTTTATTTACCATTAGTATTGTGTCTCAGGTGCAGGCTTTCACATTGTTCATTAACATTAAAACTGCTGAGTTACACCTGCCAGAAGTTACTGGCTATGATATCTAGTGAGGAGCTGTTGTCACTTATTCGTTTAAGGAAACCTTTCTTATTTTGAATAATTTCAGGTACTTCATCTAATGAATAAAATGAATCTTCCTCCACCTTTTGGACCAATTACTGCTCGCCCTCCCATGGTAACTTTTTAAATATATGTTTTAAGTACTGTAGAAGTGATACGGCAGAAGTGACAATTTAAAATGTCACCAGTATGGTAGGAGATTCTAAAAGCTGGAGAAATCTCTAGAGGATAGCAAATACTGCTGCATTTCACTGGGTACATGTGCATGTGGGTCTTCTAAAGAAATCTTTTTGACTGTACGTAGAACAAAGAAATACACATAGTGACAGTAGCACTAGAATGTTTCAAACTGTTGGCTCACTGTAGAAACTCAGATGGCTTTGGAGCTTAGGCCTCCACCTGTATGTTTTGTCCGTATTCTTCTCAGGAAAGTCCTTAAAGCTGAGTGCAAGGTGAAAACCCAGGACCATGGTTGCTATATTCTTATCACCTCACCTTAAAAGAATTAAAACATTCACTGTTGTGCTTCGGAAAACAGCAACATTTTCTTTTTGGTTGTGGAAAGTTTTTCATTAGTAATGTGGTTTTACCAAAATAGCATCTAGATCCCTATAAGCATACTTAGAGAAAATGCTTCTTGTCATATTATAATTTCTTTCTTTGACTGTTTTTATTAAGTAAAGGAAAACAAGGTACACATTTTTTTTTCTTGCGATGTTTAGATACTTTTTTAAACTTTTTCCCTATAATTAGTATGAAGAGTATTTACCAGTGCCTGTGCCACCTCCCCCAATCCCACCTCTGCCTCCTGAGGAGCCTCCTTTGCCTGAAGAGGAAGAAGAGCAGCTGTCTAGTGGGGATGAATCGGAATACGAAAGTGATAATGATGAGGAAAAGGAGAGGTACGTGTTTTGCAGCCATTTGCAAGCTTTTGGGCTCGCTTAAAGGGGTGGGTGGCTTTACTTTTCTAGCTTCTAGTTCAGCAAATGGTGGAATCTCTCTTAATATTTGCGGTACGTAGATATAGTATCTAGTAGATAGTTTATAGAAATCTTTCCAGGTGCTTAGAGAAACTACAGATCAACTTAATTACAGAAGGACAGTGCTGTTTTAAATGCAGTAGGAAAAGGAAAATGGCCTATTGGTGTGCAATTTATCACTTGTTCTCATGTCAGAAAACCCCCAACTAAACAGTGCAGTTATAAGGAAGCATTAGTTTGTTTTCTGAATTCTTCATTGTTCCATATCTTTACTGAATTAACTACTCAGCCTGAATTGTATATCAATAATTGCAGGTTGTGTGCTGGCGATGCTCTTGCAGTTTTGGTGCTGAATTGCATCATAGGTGAAGGGGTTGTTTAATCTTTAAACTCATGCTAAAATTAAAAAAAAAAGAAAAACCCACATTTTTTTTGTTTGCTATTTTAACTGAAAAGTAAATCAGCAAGTCACTATGCTTTATTCAGAAAAATAAGTGCATTTGGAAAAAGGCACTCCTGTTGAGTGGAAATTGTGTTATGAATTCAGGTTCCACTTGGGGTGTCACAGCTTTCCTTACAGCTTCAGTGTCCTAATTAGGAGCATGCTTGGGGAAGGAAGGGCATCATTGACCTCATTACAATTATAGATTATTAGTGTTGATTCATTTTTAAGGTAGCTAGTTTTATAATCATATTCTGAAAAGTTCTGTTTCAGGGGCTTTAAGGAGAGGGGAAGGGTTTTCATAATGAGTATTTTCAAATAAACTGTAAACCGTTTTGTTTCATTTTTATTTTTGTTAAACTAGAATGACCAAGTTGATGGAATTAGCAACCCTTCAACCTAAAAGACCGATAAACACAAAGAGACGTGGTGTTAGAAAAAAGCAAAGAATTAAAGACTTATTGAATGTTCCTGTGTGTACTCCCCACAGGTTTGTATTTTTTCTGTGGGTTTTTTCACTTTTTCAGAAGATTACTCCTTTTACTAAACTGTGTTCTCTGCATCGTTTGCTTTAGTGTTGCTGTTTTAAAACAAGCATTCTTCGCTGATAGCTAATTTGGTAGTGGAGGTGGTCTTCCCTTATCCTCATGCTTGGTTTTATTGCTCAAAAAGTCCAAATTTTCCTGTGATTTGAACTAAAGTCTCCTCAACCACCTTAATCTGTAAAGTGTGCCTGTTCAAGATCTGTGTTTCTCTTGCTATCAAAGTAATAAAAATTCCTTTTCATAAAAAAGATAACTAGTTCTGTATCACAGCTGTGACAGAAGCAATCTAGGTCTATTTTTTGGAATACTTCTTGAAATAAAAAGTTATAATAAAATGATGATACTGGACTTGGTTTAAATAAGTTTGGTTTTTGGAACTGCAGTTCTGTGGCACAGTAGTCACCAGTGTAGTATTTCTATGTGGTGATGAGTGATTGGGAATGCATTTTTTCCTAATAGCCACCTACTTCCTCTGAGTGATTTGCTATCTTTTTTTAAAATGTGGTATATTTTTTTACACTAGGTGAGAGCAGCAGCAAGGCCAGTTATTTTTCATAATTAAGTAACTGATAAAGTTTTTAATAAATGCCTGTCTGTATTGTAATGTGGTATGTGATTCTTGATTTAGCTCCCACTGCCAGCCATACCTACTGTGTTTGTGTTGTGATCAACTTGAGCTGTGTTGGGTGAGATTTATGAACTGGAGAACACATGTATTTGTGGTAAACGACGGCATAAAATACATCTGGAAGAAATCTTATATTTGACTATGCATTCATCAGTGTCTAAATCTTTCATTAACATGTTGTTGTTTTAAACAGTAATTTGCACCCTACACTGTCACCTTCAGATGTCTTTGAGCAGCCGCAGCATGTAGGTCATAAAAAAATAGAGTTTCATATTAGTACTGACATCCCAGCTGTTCTTCAGCTAAACTCAGAAAAAGAGGAAAAAAATGGTAAGACTTCGTACTTCAAATGTAATTAATATTAAAATCATCTGGGTTCAGGGTGTAGAAAGGTGCTGAAATTCAGGCCAGGAAGTTCTTTTCTTCTTTTGTACTGGAGCTTTCAACACCAAGTTGTGTCATGTTTGCATTTGCTGTTTTTCCCATGTTACAAACTTTGTAAAGGAGCCAGAGGATTTTAAAGGTCTCTTTCTCTCCTATGTGCTCTGTAGGTTTATGGGGAATTGCACTGCCTTTTAAATGTTAAGATGTTTTTAGCAAATGTTAAAAATGCATTCTCAGTATTTTATAGTGTAAATGAATATATCAGGCTAATTTCAGATTTTCCTTTTCCAGCTCTTAGAGAGCAGTATTGAAGTAATTGCCAAGTCCTTCTCTGTGGTGCACTGATTATCTGCTATAATAGTGCTGGGTGATAATAGCAATGAGATGTCATGGTTTTTTATAGGGTTATGGTCAGTATGTGTTTCTTAGTACTTTACAGTAATATTCAGGTTTTTTAAATGAAAGTTAGAGAAACCATTGAAATGGATACAGGCTTGAGCAGGAAGGCTTGTTTTATGCTAACTAGTATCTTTTGTTTGTAGTACATTGGGTTTTATAGGATCATATAGAGCAGATGCTTTTGTCAAACCAGGGATTAAGACTCATTTTTTAAAGGATGTGTTCAAATTGCTTTATAAAGTCTACTATATTAAAATATTACTGAAAGGAGGATACTTCTTTTGCTTTCTCTTGATCCTCTTGTGAATAAACTTACAGGCCACTTAAATAATGTGTTGAAATTTCAGATCTTTCTGCAACCACAGAAGAAATCAATAATACAGGCTTTGGAAGGATTTTCCCAGCTCCCAGCTCAAATGATAAAATGGAGACTGAAGAGGAGGATGATGAAATACCATCAGAATTTATTTCTAGAAAGGATCTAGAAAAAAATAGACTTTCTAGAGAAGGTATAACTGAGAATGTATTATCTAGTCATACCTTTCTGATTGGTTGAAACAAATAGTTTTAAATAAGTATTTCCTTTCTTAATTGATCATATATTAAATTATTTTATACTGAGAAAATATGCATAGTAAATGAGCTAAAACATTCTCTATTTTTTGTCTTTAAGAAATGGAAAAATTTTCTGTTTTCAAAAACTATGAGCCAGGTGATCCAAATTGCAGGATATATGTGAAGAATTTAGCTAAACAAGTCCAGGAAAAGGTAGGTAAACAAGCAAATTAAATATTTATCCAAAACGGCTTTTTCTTAGCTTTTCTCTTATACCTACACTTTAATTTCAGGATCTCAAGTTCATTTTTGGAAGATATGTTGACTTCCAATCAGAAGTAGAACGAAATATGTGAGTTCATTTGGTACTTGGTATTTAGATTTAAGCTTCTTATGTTATCTTCTACGATACTGGTGCAAATTGTGATTTTTTTGAACTAGTCATCTTTTTTTTTTTTATGTTTCTGCATAAAGAAAAAATGTGTTTCATCTGAAAATCTTCCATTTATCAGTGCAGAAACAGAATTATTTTATGAACAGTGACTGAAGACCCTATTATTTTGCCCTTATTTTTGTTCCAAAATTTCCTGTTTATTGGCCGAGTGACTCAGAGCGAAAGTGTAGATGATTGTGTGTATCTGGTCATTTTGCATGTGTCCTGTTCAGTAGTACTGCACACCAATTTGCCATCCTGCAGTCTGATGTTACTTAGTAAACGGTCTCCAAGGACATCATTTCCTGCTTGTAGGCTTTGCTCCTGTTTCTGCTATTTCTCCAATTTGATGCATGAGAGTCACGTTTTTACTGTGAATTATGAAAGTTTTGTGAAACGTGAGTAATTCCCAATTCTCCATTTTGCCTCTAGGTTTGATATACGTTTGATGAAAGAAGGCCGTATGAAAGGACAGGCTTTCATTGGACTTCCTAATGAAAAAGCAGCTGCTAAAGCATTAAAAGAAGCAAATGGATATGTCTTATTTGAAAAACCCATGGTGGTTGTATCTTTTTCTTTAGACATTGACGTTATATTCTTTGTAATCTGTCTGTCAATCTCTTGTTTTGCTGTCATAGTGTTCTACAAAAGAGAAAATACCTTAAACCCAGTCATCAGAGCACAGTGTACTACTGGTAGTTCTATGGTAGCTGAGAAAAAATAGAGGCACCTCCTCTAAAATAGGAGAGCAAAGGTGATTATGTAAGACAATAAGATTCTCTGGTCTTACCTCTGATCCTGCAAAGACAATCCAAAAAATAATTTAGCTTGTATGAGCACTGTATTTAAATTAAATACAAGCTTTTTGACTTGGTTAGGCCTGTGTTTACAGAATTAAGAATATAATTGAGGTCAGTTGTCTCTGTTTACACTGGGTCTCCAGCTGGAACTGTCACTGTTTGATGGCACTGTTTTTTGTCTGTAAATCCTTTCTTATTTTTCACTTGAATGTTTCATAGTTTGTTTCATTTTCTTCGTACTCACATTTATCCCAACCTCTGTTCCTTTTACCTTTTCTCCTCCCAAATTCTGAGACATCCAAGTTACAGAATTAACGCACTGGGATGGAAGACTGTAGATATCAAGCATTTATCCCACTGTAGTTACTCTGCACCAAACCTTTTTCCAGTTAGTTCTCCTTATTTACTTAGTATTGCAAACTCTGGGACAGTCTCTCTTAATAACTTTAATAGTGTGTAACAGTGAGATCCTAATCTTTGACTAATGGGCGCTATTGTTATAATACTTTATACTGTAGTAGAGTTGATTCGCAGGTAAAGGTCACTTTCTAGACTGTAATTTGCGGAAGTAATCTTTTCTTTTTCTTGATTGGCTTCTACGTATCACAGACACTTGTAGTCCTTAACAGAATCTCAGCAATTTGCTCGTTCAGCTAGACCAAAACAGGATGCCAATGAAGGGAAAAGGAAAATGTAGAACACTGAACAAGGTATGGACTCTCTGCCTGAAAATAAAAATAAAATAATTAGGCTGGGATTTTTTTTTGTTAGCGTATGTGTTTGTTTGTTTTTATTTAATATCTCTTTAATGGCTTCTTTAGGAATACTGGGAAATGTTCCATACAATTTTCTTTTCTTAAATGTGCGTTTATATCAGGAAAACAGAGTGCCAGGTGTATAGCTGGTGTAAGTTTAACATGTTGCTTCTTCCTCTGTTCAAAAACTCAGAGACTGACATTCCCTGATCCTGATAGCATAGGGTACTGGTCAGGTTCTCTAATCCTTAATCTGGGAGCTAAGGAGAGTAATTCTGTGGAATTGGTTCACTTACCTTTTAGTAATCTCCCAGGGTTTTGGTTATTGAAAAGAGTTGCCTCTTTCCAATGGTAGGGATGGAAGGGAAGGAGTAAAGTGATGCTGAAGAACACCAATAAACTTCTGCTAGCTGTAAAGGACCTTTGGCTTTGCTAACTTTGGAGAATGAGATCTTAGTGCTGTTGCAGCATCCTTTAAACTTGTCTGAATTCATGAAGGATTTTCTGTTAGAACATGCTGCTTAATGTTGCATTGATCAAGACTTCTTTTGTGGAATGCATAGGTCCTGATTTTTGGCATTATTATCCCATCATAACATGATGGGAAAGAAATTTATGGCAGAAAGTAACTGCTATTATTTCTTATCATGTAGCTCTACTTCTCCACTGCTTACTCTATTTCCTTTTAACAGCTCTAATTTAACTGTGAGGGGTTTCATGGCCTGAAAACATTTGCTTAGTGAACTCTCAAATTATCATATGGAGTAACTGATGCAAGAATAAGAAGCACTTAGTTCTCAATCTGTACCCTCTGATAGATCAAGTAGCTCAAATTTAAAGGGCATTGAACTTAATCACTGGTTACAGTTGGGAATTGCTCTGGTTATGCCACCACTTAAGATAAAATGAACTCAAATCTTAGGCAGAGTGTTTATGAAGCATTCCACTTAATCCATGATGTGTTTTAATCTGGAAGTTTGATCCTTGTTACTTTGAAGAAAATCTGAAGTTTGAAATAAAGGATGTGAACAGTTGGTTTTGATTAGTACAAATTGGTTGGAGACCCCACAGAATGGTTATTGTGAGGGTACTGTTTCCATCTAGAACACTTTAATTGTAGATTCCTTGTTGTATCTGTTGTCTAAGGATTTGTTAACCAGGTTATGTTTGACCTTGTTTCCCTCATATCTGAGATACTATTTGGTCTTAGAAGTTCCTATTTGGTATAATTGATTGTGGTTTGCAAAATCTGTATTTTGTCAAATTAAAGATCATTTTTTTTACAGGCATTCTTCTGTATTGGTCATTGAAAAGAGAGAAATGAGCCTTGGCTAAAGTATCTTATTAGAACAAGTGTTGATGAGACTGTTTCAGTCTTGTTTCGTACTCCTGCCTTGTTAGCAAAAAACTTGTATTTTTATTATTTTATCTAGTATCTAATAAGATTACTAAGTGTCGTTATATTCAAAAAAGAAGCTGGAAACATTTTAGCTATTGGAAAGCCTGATAGATGAAGCCTGAGCACTTTTATTCTTTTTAGGAATTCCATGTCTTTTCAACTGATTTTGTACATTAATTCTGAATTCACTAAACATGCTAAATACTTGAATTACATGAAAATAACAAAGTGCTTACTTGGTTATTAATTGTGTTGATGGTCAACTCAGAAGCGTTTTTTAGAGGGAACAAAACCATACTTATGCAAGACTTATCTGTGCACCTGAAAATCTTACCTGAATTGTCATCTTGCAGGTGTCATTGGTTTAATGTACCATGGGCAGAACTTCTCCCTTAGCTTGACTGTTTGTATGTAGCAATCACAGAATGTTTAGAATGATACAGATTTGTAAAGATCCATGAGGTTTAGTTAAAAATATTTATTTGATTTCCCAACTAATGATGAAATGGAACCGTATTTCTGTATGACTGTGTTTTCCTACTGGAATATTCTGGTGGATGCTGATTTATGATGCAAAATTCCATTATAGAAATCTGAGTCTGGTTTTGTGTTTCATGGGGTTTTTTATTTGTTTGGGTTTTTTTAAATTTTTTTTTAGTATTTTCTCTATAGAGATTTTATCCTTTGTGGAGAAGATAATACATATGGTTTATAAAAATACTACATAAGTCCTTGCTGGCTGAAATGTCTTTCTTAATTGACTGGCAAAAAGTTAAGTTAGTATTTGAGGTGTCTATTTTTTCTGTAGCTATATACAATACAACTTTTTGGGAGAAAGGTTATGTAGAAGAAACTGATGCTGAGAGTTCTCCAGCTTTTTCTTAGGAAGAAGTGACTTGAAAGCCAGCATTAAATGGAAATGTGATTGGGTTTTGGACCTGATGGGGGGATAAAAAAAGTGAGTCTGTAAAATGGCAAAAACCTGAAGGAGAATTAATGACACAAAAATCTGGTGGCGTCCCAGTAGTTCCAGTTACGAAAAAATGTATGTACTTCTGAATATGGAGTTTAGTGTTGGTGGATCCATCAGCCCTCATTAAATCTCATAAGGTGTCAGAACTGTATTTTATCAAACAGGCATATTTGCTTTTGATAGGTAGCATAAAGTTATGTGTATGCAATACTGAGAATCAAGTAAAATTAAACCACATTCTGCTGTTCTTCTTTAGAAACATTCCTGCGTAAATACTGCAGTAATACTGTCATGCAGAGTGTATCCTTTCTTGTTGTATCCTTTTTTTGTGCAATGTTTCCCATAGCACTTAACTACATGGAAGTTTTCTTATAGAGTAGGTGTGGGGAGGAGTTTACATGTTTAAAGCTTGAGCTAAGCTGGTAATTTTGAAAAGCAAAAGGTGCTTTTTCAGGGGGAAAAAAGGAATCAATGAGTTTTCTGTGTTGTGTGAATAGACACATTAAAGGTTCTTAATCTTTAAAGGTGGCCTCCACCTTTTTCCTCAAAGGTCCTTACTAATTTGTGGTCCCATTCCTTAGTGGAACAGTTCTAGCTCAAACAAGCTGATGTATGTGGAGCTGAGCTGAGCTCACACTGAGGGTGTCTCTTTGTTTTTCTTTAAATAAATATTATTATATTAATATGTTGGCTAAAATATGTTGCAGAGCAATTCTTAATATTAAGGGGTTGACAGGTATTTAGATCATTTGATGATTCCTGTTGTCCTAGTATATGAGAAACAATCTGTAGTTGATTCAGTTTATACATTCCTTACTTTATCTTTTTTGAGTAAAGAAAAAAATTAATATCTTGCAATTAAGTATTTGAAGTTGAACTAATACTCAACTATTAATCACTGCTACCTTTTGTTGGGTTTTTGGTTTTTTTAGATTGTTCTCTGCACTGAGGTAGTGTTGCCAGTGACTTTTAATTTTCTTGTGGGTTTCATACTACATTACTATTTAACTTTCTGTAATAATACAAAATTAATGCAGCCTGCATCTATTAAGTCATATTTTTTTCAGACATTAAGCACTTTTTAAAATACTTTAACATCTTTCAGTTTAGTTGTCCAAAGAAAGTATAACCCTGCTGTTTTCTGGTTGTTCTTACTTTTAACATGCCTTTGTGATGTTCCAGGTCCCTTTTGTGTTCCATCTCTTTCAAGTATTGTCCAGCTGGGGGAAGAAGCAGTGTAATCATCAGGACTCTTGAACTGTGCGTAGTAGCATTTCTAAAGTATTCAAGGCAGGCTATAAATTGGCAGACTAAATTTTCTTGTCTTAAAGATTCCACATCTTTAAAGTGTCACAAGACCTATATGATAAATGTATGTTAGTTTGCTTGTGAAATCTAATAAATTATTGCCTTTCTCTTTATTTCGCCTCTCTTCATTTTGGTTTTTATTGTGGGGTTTTTGAGTTGGATGGATCTTCTTCCTGTCTTGGAACCAACAGGAGGACTAGTGCACCAACATGAATTTGTACTGTGAAATTAGGCACTGTTTTTCCTCAGTAGCTAACTTTCATTGTTCATCTGCATCTTGCAAAATGTTAGTAGTGAGGCTGAAGTCATTAAAACAATAGTAGCAGTTAAAACGGTGTTAAACCTGTGTCAGTGTGGTCCTTGCCCTGTTGAACTGTGATTAATAATAAATGCTATGGAGGTCACATAGCAGGATTTCTTACATATTGGGCAGATCAGTGTAACTGTCTAAAACCCTGTGGGAAACACTGAAATGACATTTACTTGGCAAGAGAGTCCAGTCCAGCGGACTTAAAGAAAAAGTTATTCCATAAAATACTGAGTCATGGTTGATGCTCTGGTAACTGGCTCATGTAAAAGATTTATTTTGTCATCATTCCAGCTGCAAGCAGTCTAAATCACTAGTAGTGATGGCGGGACCAAAGTAGGTGTGTCGTTGCTGGGTTTTCCATATGAATTGGCTTATCACATTACTATAAAATGCTTTTACTGGAATTCTTTTTTAGCTTATTTGTTGCATTCCCATGTGGACTGTGTAGTTGTTTGTTAGTTTATCTTACTTGGTTTTGGACTTGTAGACCAAGAAAAATATACGAGAGAAGTTATGAGAGTGGCTGAAGGGTTTATAATGCTTAGAAATGAGAAAAAAGTGGCTTAATTTTTCTGTGTGTGTTCTGTGGCCATTCCATTATGAATGAAGCTAAGCTGTATTTTTGGTGGAGTTTTAATTATTAAAGTAAAAGACAAATAAAACATGCTGTCCACCATCTTACACTTACAAGCTATCAAGGAAACTTGCAGTCTTGTTGAGAGAACATTTTTTTGAAAGTCAGGAGGAAAAGCTTTCATTCCTTTTAAGTCAGCCGGGTTTTTGTATGCCTATTTCTGCTGATGGTTTGTATTTGGGGGTTTGTTTCTATGGTTTTATGATATTGTGTCCTGACTCTCATGTTGAGCTACAAGTACAGGACTAAGTTATTAAAATAGTGCATAAAAGGCCAGCAAATGAGTTTTCAAAGCGGTGAAGTAGGGTAACAGCAAGGTGGTGCTATGCTCAAGGACAAAAATACTTTTTTAAGGTATGCGATAACTGTATATCCCCAGAGCTTTCCTTTCCCAAATCTCAAGAACAAATATATTCCAGAACGTAATCTTATATTGAATCAACATAATTGTGTGTAATATAAAACTTTTACATATTTTCTACTTTAGTGTTGCTAGAGTGGCTTTGACATACCAAGTAACTAACGGAGTTAGTAGTAAAAAAATGTTTCTTTTCTCTGGAAATGGACAAAACCACAACTGAAGTAAATAGTTGTATCTAGTCGTATATGTATAGTTGTTATGTATATAACATAAAAGGACCTTCTGCCAGGAGCTGCTAGCTCGGGTAGGAGCTGCAGTGTTTGGCCTACAACGGGAACAGTAGCAAGGCAAGCTACTTCAGGAAACCAGTGGCAAACAAAACAAGCATTCCAGGGAAAGAAAAGCAAACAAACGGAATCCCAAACAGAGATCCCCAGGAGAGGCGGGTACCCAGGGGCCGGGCTCGGCCCTTCCCCGGGGCTCTGGCGCAGTCGTGCGGGGCCCGGCTGGGTCCCGGCGGAAGGGGCGGCGCTGCGGCCGCGGGGCTGCGGGCGCTGGGTGCGGGACGGGGCCGGCCCCAGCACCAGCACGTACGTACGGGGGCCCGGGGGCCCGCCGCTCCTCTCGGGCTGTGCGCGGCCGGGGGAGCTCGGGGAGCCAGGGGGCCCGGCCCGGGGCACTCGCGGCCGGCAGCGCTGCCCCTGCCGGGCCCTGGAGGAGCGGCCGAGGCGGGGGTGGTTCGCCTGTGCGAAACACGGAGCTGGTCAGGGGGGTCCCGTGGGGAGTCACTCGAAGCGACAGGGATACTGCTATTCTGTAACAGCCTTTGCCATCTGCAGCTTCAGCAGGACTGCGTCAGACCTCTCCCAGATGTAAATCCTGCTGCCGGTGTGTTGGAGGTTGCAGCTGAGCTTCACAGCACAGACTAACCCAGCAGACGACAAGGTGACCTGAGATCTCGTGCCGTCCAAGACAGCAGTAGTGCTCTTCAGAGACAGGTCTCTCACGTGATCTCTGAAGTACGATCAGTTATGCTCTCTTCCATAGGGGAATACAGGCCTATTAGTTTTTTTCCAAGTTTCAAAAGCGTTGTGAAGCTTAGAGCCATCAGAATGTGGTGGGGATTTCAACATCCCCATTCTCTTATCAGAACAAACATATACCTATTTTAAAGAAATTAAAAACAACATTGGGTCTACAAGTGTTAGGCCTTGGAGCTGGTTAGGTCAAAGTGTATTAGTCTTCTTTGTGTAATTTACTGCTTTGTGTACTTACTGCTGTAAGTAAAACTTGCCAGTCTGATAAATGGCTTCTCTCCTCAGAGAAAATCAAACCTTCTTAGCTCATTTTCTGTTAATGTATGGTCGTCTTAACCAGGCAAAGAAGCATTTTTTCATGAAAATGGATGCACACAATGACTGCTTGTGGCTGAAATTTATCTGTATACTTTACCAAAGATCTACAAGTAAATAATTTCATTAAAATTATTTTGTTTGCAAGCAGAAAAGCAAGCTAAATATACCAAATGATTAATTCTAAATAACTCTGTCTGCTTGTGAAGAACAGTGACAGCTGATAGCAATGGGCTCTGGGAAGCAGATTCTGTACTATATAAACTGGTGTATTTTGTGCTTGAATTTGCTCCAAAGAGTGCAGCTCCACTGCCTGATGGATATGAATTATCATTTCCTTGAAACAAAAATGCAGATCATTTTTTGGAAGTCACATCCTCTGTGTTTGTCCATAGGTAAATACAAATAGGACAGGAATTAGGAAATAGAGTTCCTAGCCTAGCTCATCAGAAGGTAATACAGCTGATTTTCCTCCTCCGGAAAGCTCCTTCATATGCAGAACGCTGTACCTTGGCCCTGAGAAGGAGATTTCTTAATTATGGAGCTTCACAGCACTCCTAATGTCTGCCATTGCCTTATGTTCTTTGGGAGGACAAATATCCACACATATTGTACAAGTGTACAGAGATTAGACATTAGGATTTCTGGTTTTGAGTCACTGTAATTCTGTGTCTGAGAGATCTTCCACGGTTAGGGCAGTTGTTTGGATAACAGGTGTCATGAATATCATAAATGATGAACACTCATGTTAGACCTCCAAAATACGTGGGGGTTTGTGACAACTCATAATAAGAAATATTCTGTTTCTCCAAGGTCTTGTCTAATATGTGCAAGTCATAGTAACACCATTTTGAAAAAAAAGATGCCTGTCAAGGATAAATGTAAAATACTAGGGATTAAATGAGAAACAAACTGTTCATTTTAGTTTATATAAGAACTCTTTTGCCTTTTGGGGTTGTTTTTGGCTTTATACTAATAAAAATACAACTTACGGGAGACGACCTATCAACATCTTAGTTGTAACTTCAGGAAAACAAAGTTACTCTTAAGTATGGGAGGTTAGTATAGCATAGATAGAATCCAGTTCTCATACAAAATGACAATAAAGTTAAATATAGTGCCAGAAGTGGGCATTTACTTTGAAAAATGTATCTTCTAATGTGTACTTTACCCTCTTGCAGGAACAGAAATAGGTAGTAGGAAGAGTGCAGCTGATCACAGAGCACAGGATGGGTATCTGTTTTCTTCTGTTAATTGTAGGGTTTTGCTGGGGGCAGTACAACCCCCACACCCTCTCAAAGAGGACATCTATTGTACATCTCTTTGAATGGCGCTGGGAGGATATTGCCCTGGAGTGTGAGCGCTATTTAGCTCCTAATGGATTTGGAGGAGTTCAGGTATGTCTGTTCCTATCAGTAGGTAGTAAAATTGCTATATGGATGATAATTTGTTTTTCAGAGAAAATGTTCAATTCTCCAAAGGTACTGGGAAAGAAAAATAGAAATTGGTAATGGAAGTAGTAAATGCTGACAAACATATTTTTCAGCTATCATTGAGAAAGCATGACTTTATTTTATTGTTCCAAAGTGCACATTTTACACTCTGTGCTATTACATTTAGATGAATTAGAATTGCATATTGCTGGCTAAATCTTTTTTTTTACTGCTTTGAAGAGTAACCTATGTTTATTTGCTTGTTATTATTTAAGTCGAGGGAAACTCTTTAAGAGCTAGATAAACATAAAATAGAACTATGACTGAAAAAATGGCTCTCAGAATAACAAAGTGCTGAAGGTTTAAATAATTAAGTATGAAAGGCTGCTAATTGTGTTCACCCAAACTGGCAAGTTTCTCTCCATTAAGCAAAGTGTCACAGTAAGCCATTAAGAGACCCTTGTTTGTAGGAACCTGGTGTGAGCAGGCAGAAATGTACTGATCACCCGTTCTGGTGGGGGTGTGCCTGTGTGAATCTGTTCTGTCTGAACAGAGACATGTTCCTGTAGAACCAGTACTGTCAGAAGGGTGTGGTAGCATGGCTGCAGAGCAGACACCTATTAGGCTATTTCGGTTTGCTCATCAGATTGCTCAGGAAAAATTGGTGAGAAGCCTGCCTGTCACTTGTAGCCCAGAAGTTTTAAAGTTGGCCTGAGTAAGAACTCTCCCATACTTTTCAAATAATACCAGCTTTTCTTTGCAACCTTCTTTCCAGGTACACAGGCCTGATTGATTTTTAAACTGATTTCTCAGACTGTGGTATATGCCTATATATCTTTTTAAGCCATTCTTCAACAGTGTCTCAGAAAGAAAGTTTTTTCAGGTGATGACTTGCTGAGATGCTCATGAAGCTGTGGCAGCTAAGTAGGCTGCATCCTGGGGATCTTTCTGAGAAATGGTGGGATCAGAGGGTTATGCCCAGAGACTTGGAGGTTGCAATAAAAGCTTGTTGTCTAAAAAGTAGCCTGAACAGAGTCTGTAAAATTTTGGAAGAGGTGTAACTCACCTGGAAACTAAAAAAAATTAGGTCAAGAATGCTTTTATCCAAACCGTTACAAAAATGGGAAGTTGGATCAGTTTTAAGGGCAGGATGTTATGTCAGTTCTTATGCAGTCAGTTCCTTCCTGATCCTATATCTGCTGACCTAATTCTTTGATTTCAGGAATTTTTTTTTATCTTTGAGGCTTGCAGTAACAAAGATAATTAGGACACTATGTCCATGGACCTAATTTTTGTAGCATGTTTCTAGCTGCTGAAAGCCAGGCCTAAATCTTTTATTTCCAGTGTAAGCAGAGGATACTGGGTATCTATATGGGTTACGTTCTTTCTCTAACAATAGTGAGCAAACAAATTAACCACTATCAGTATCCTGTTACCAAGTGCCATTGTTTTATGCACAGATTTCACCTCCAAATGAAAATGTTATTGTTACTGACCCCAAGCAGCCATGGTGGGAAAGATACCAGCCTGTCAGCTACAAGCTGTGCACACGATCTGGAAATGAAACCGAATTTAGAGACATGGTGACCAGGTGCAACAATGTTGGAGTAAGTGCTTTGAAAACATTCTGGCGTTAACAATGCAAGGATATAGGCAAGCAGTAATTTAGAAGGGAAGACATGGTAGCACTGGAGTGAGGATGGTGGGGGGTTTTTGTAGAATAGTTTGGTTTGGAAGGGACCTTAAAAGGTCATCGAGTCCAACCACCCTTCAATAAGCAGGGACATCTTCAACTGGATCAGGTTCCTCAGAGCCCCATCAAACTGACCTTGAATGTTTCCAGCAATGGGGCATCTACCACCTCTTTGGGCAACCTGTGCCAGTGTTTCACCACCCTCATTGTGAAAAAGCTTCCTGTATTTAGTGTAAACTTGCACTTGGCCTTTTTGAACCTCATGAGAGTCCCCATGGCCCCACTTCTAAAGTTTGTCCAGGTCCCTGTGGATGGCCTCTCATCTCTCAGGTGTGTCAACCTTACCACTGAACTCAGTGTCATCTGCAGACTTGCTGAGGGTGCACTTGATCCCTTCATCTGTGTCACTGATGCAGACACTAAATAACACTGGTCCCAGTATGGATTCCTGAGGGACACTGCATGTCACCGATTTCCATTAGGACTCTGAACCATTGTCCGCTACCTTCTGGATGCGACCATCCAACCAATTCCTCATCCACTGAACAGCCCACCCATCAAATCCAGTCTCTCCAATTTGGAGAGAAGGATGTTGTGTGAGATGGTATCAATGGCCTTACAGAAGTACAGCCATCTGTAACCCTTCCCTTGACCACTGATGCAGTCACTCCATCATAGAAGGCCACTAGGTTACTCAGACAGGACTTGGATGAAGCTGTGCTCCTTGTCTTAAACCACTGTCTTGTCCTTCATGTGCACAGTTTCTAGGAGCATCCAGGCTGGATGGGACTCTGAGTACCCTGATCTAGTGGAAGGTGTACCTGCGTGTGGCCAAGGGCTTGGAACTAGGTGATCTTTGGGGTCCCTTCCAACCCAAACCATTCTATGATTTTGTGATCTGTTCCATGATCTTCCCAGACACAGAGGTGATGCTGACAGGTCGGTAGTTCCCAGGATCCTCCTTCCTACCATTTTAAAAAATGGATGCAATGTTATCTGCTTGTCTGTAGAGCTGCACACTGTATCACCATTGCTGTATGCTAATAAAAGGAAAATGATTTGAATAAAATGTTGGGTTAAGTAATCAAGCATGTATGGGGGGATAAGGCAGGAGGTGTGGGAGAGAGAACATTAATTAGTGGTGCTGTGGGAATTAGCTTTCTCAAATTGTTATGTGAATATTATTCTCTAGGTATATATTTATGTGGATGCAGTAATCAACCATATGTGTGGAGCTAATGCTGGTGCTGGTGACCATGCCACTTGTGGAAGCTATTTCAATACCAAGACTGAAGATTTTCCAGCTGTGCCGTATTCTGGCTGGGACTTCAATGATGGTAAATGTAAATCTAGAAGTGGAGACATTGAGAATTATCATGATATATCTCAGGTAAACCTGGAACTATGGTTTTTGTGTACATGTGTTCCTGTGCTGTGGTTTCTTTGCTCTTGTTTACAGTCAGACATTTTTTAAAACAAAATGCCTCATGGAAAACCATCCAAATTAATAATAGATATTAGTGTTGATATCAGGGATACCACTTCTTAAAGGGATAGCTCTATTTGAGACAGAGGCTCGGTTTCAGATTTAGACAAATGTGCTTAGGTATTTTATAAAGACGATTTTTAAATCTATTTAGCGATTATCTTCTGTGGGAGTTTTGTGTCAAAAAAAAGTAAGAGTTATTTGTTTGCCTTTTATTGTAATTTGGAGGTTTTCTTTGGTCTCAATTTCAGAAAAGAGAGATTAAGATTTTTTAAAGGAAAATAGTAATGCCAAAATCTTGAAAATTGACCTTCTGTTCACATATTTCCTAGGAGTTTATCTATTCCTCTACGTTAGATTATGAGGTCAGGACTCTATAACTACCACAGAATAAAAAATTATCTTCTAAAAGTAAATACCTACCTTTCTTGAATAATGTCTTATGCCTTTCAAATGCCTTTAATCTTTCCTGAATCTAAGTTGAGGGGAAAGGAGTTTTGGAGAAATGACAGAAAAAGTTCTAAAGGAGCATCTTTATAGCCAGTTCTTTAGTACAGTTTGCAAGACAGACTCATGCACCTTGCTCTTTCCAGGAAGATGTGCATAGCCATGGAAACCCATAATGAGACTTCTTAGAAAAAGCATCTCAGTATATTCAGTGTCTGTTTAAAGTATTCTTTTGATGAAAATCAATGCCCATCATTTTGTATTTGCAGGAAACAAGAGTTTAATGTTTTAGAAGGCTAAAGTAACTTGAGATTTTGAAAAGATTTAGAAATATAATTTCTAGAAATCTTCCATATATCAGAGAAGAAATGAGTGCACTGAGTAAAAACAATTTATCATACTTTTGCGTTATACTTGCATTTAAAAAGCTGATTATAAATTTAATAGCTTGGCTGTTTTAATCCTTCAGCACCTGCAGATGTGTAAGTTGGGTAAATGCCAATTTCTTCATGCTCTTTCTCTATAGATGACTGTCCAAGGTACCTGTCCAAGGCAAAGATATGCTTGGTATACAAAGGCTAGTGAATGCTTTATTTGACAATGTAACATAGGAAAGGAAATTCAAAGTGTATGCAGAACACTGCGTTTTGTTTATTAGCTGAAAAATGCTTCATTTCAGAATTTTTGCCCAGGTCCGGGACTGCCGCTTGGTCAGCCTTCTGGATCTGGCCCTGGGGAAGGACTATGTGCGCTCGAAGGTCGCTGAGTACATGAACCGTCTCATTGACATTGGCGTAGCAGGCTTCCGAATTGATGCTGCCAAGCACATGTGGCCTGGGGATGTCAAGGCGATTTTAGACAAGCTGAAGGATCTAAATACTAAATGGTTTCCTGAAGGAACTAAACCTTTCATTTACCAGGAGGTATTTTTTTTTTTTTTAAATTTTACTGAACAAATGCATTTGTTTGTAGGCACAGTATAGACTCATTCACACACGGAAAGCGATGCTTTGTGTGACTGAGCCCAAGCTTTTTCAGATTCAAAATAATATAGAAATCATCATCAAGATATAATAACCATAATTTGCAAATATCTAATCTGCCTATAAATGGCAATTGGCATACAGAATGCCCTGGATGTTTTGGATCTTCTGGAATTTTCACCTGGAAATTTCACTTGAGATGAAATTTACTACATTGAAGTTAGTGTAAAAAATCTGTTGGCCTAAAGGAGAGATTTCACTTCCTGAATTTTAAATTTTAGATAATAAATTGCAACTGAAGACATAAATGGTGTCTATGGTCTGAAACTTTGTTTTCCAATGCCATAACTAGTGTTGCTTGATATTCTGAATTTGTGCTTAACATTTGAATAACGAATCTGAACATGACCTAAGAAGCAGGTAGTTGCTGGTTTCAGTCAGCAGAAGCTGAAGTTGGTAGACACATTTATTAAATCACTATCTGGCCTGCAAGCACTAGGGCCAATGGAGATGGAAAACAAGTTCACAGCTAGGTTGAGGTAAAAGGGGAAAATAGCTTTAAATACAATTTTGCAGGGGGGCCAACAAATAAAATTGACTCAAGTATTATATTTTGCTTAAACCAATATCAAAGGCAATGTGTTTACTTACTTGATTGTTAAGTAGGAAGCAGTACTCTGTCTTTCCTGTACCAGGTAATTGACCTGGGTGG
>VZRE01015869.1:104470-115134 GCA_013396775.1 Cephalopterus ornatus | reverse complement strand
TCGTTTGCGAAGCCTAGCCATGATGAAATCTTACAGAAGAACCACAGAGATTCTGAAGACTTTTGTATGTTCCTGAGTTGCCCAAGCCTCAGAGTAACCATAGGAGCTTTAAACAGCAGTTACTCTTTCATTTCTTTTGACTTAGAGAAAAAGAGAGGAGATTATCTTCTACTGATCTTAATCAGCAATAAATTATCTTGCCATCAAGGCCTTTCTGATCCATCTGTATTACATTCAAAAAGAAAGCAGTGGTTAGTCTGTCCTCTCTGCATAGCCAGATGTATGTTATGGCAAAGTCCAAGTAAAATTCACTTAACAAAAGATTCCTACTGTCTTTGGTGTTCTTGCATTCCTTTACATTCCAAGTCCAGTCCTTGGATTGAACAAGAATTCTCTTTTTTGTCGCTAAGGCATTTATTGTCATAATAATGAACATTATACAGATAAAACTGATCAAAAAGACCTCGGAACTCTCACAATAACATTCTTCATTTTTGCAAAACCCATGTAATTTAATGCTTTTATCAGCATAAAATTGAAAAAATAACATTAATAGGAGAACACTCATTGGAGTTAAAAAGTAAGTGGTGCCATTCTTATTATTTGACAGAACTATTTGGTGCAAATGTTAAGTTCTCAGCTTCTGCTGTTCCTATACAAAAGCAGGAAATCAAAGATAAAATAAATACAGCTAAGCATGTAGATAATATGTACTATATTCTAATATTTGTTCACGTAGCTGCAGTCAATATATCATTTCATTTTTTTTATTTGGGACCTCACAGTTCTGATGCCTATCCAACCTCCTAACCCAATTTATGACAAAATATCCAATGTAAGAATAATAATTTTCTCTTCCTCTTTGTATTTAGATCACACAATCCACTTACACTCAGGCTGCACTCTGTCTCACACTGTTGAATATCTTTCTGATATTTGGTGCTCCTCTCCTGTTGCAAACAGAAACTATAAAGTAAAACTGATAAAACACTACTGATGGATAACGATGTTGAAAAGTAAAATCAAAGAAACCCAAATTTTTTAGTCATGGAAATGATAAATGAAAAAAATCTTATAAAAAAGAAGTCTAATATTTGCCATACCTAAAATCTATGCTTCATTATTGCTTATCTTCCAACCTTTTGTTAGTTTAAACATTGCTTATTCATGGAGATATGGACTTTTTATTGTAGGTAAATAGCCATTTTCTCTACCTGATTCCAAAACAAGATTTTTTTATAAAATAAAACTATGTAAGTAAATATACAGTAGCTTTTGGAAACATGAAATTCTTTGATTTACCAAAACACACCTGTTTATCACTGGCATGTCCCTCTTGATCATTCTAAAAGTTGTCTAAACATCTTCCTCTCCTTCCAATGTCTACACAGGAGCCCCTTGCATAAAACTACCAATATGAAAGCAAAGTCAGATATATCATTCCCTATGAATTATTCAAAACAAAAATGCTTGCAAGCTGTCAATATGCACAAACTTCATGTAATTGGAATGAAGTTTTGATTGACCTCTTGGACTGAGATTAAGGGAAACAAAATACTTTGTAATTCAATTATGCAGGACTGAAAATCTTATTGTAGACCTTTGACACTTAGTTAATTGGAACATGTTAGGTGAATATTTTGTTTCCTTTACGTCCAGTATTTGATCTTGACATTTCACAGAGGATGAAAGTATCTGACTGATAGATCTGATTCACTCTTCGCTCTGCAAACTTACCTATATCCATATAGACAAATACATATGTATTTATATTTACCTTTGTATTAGTATGGAAGAATACATAAACACGGATGAAAAAATTCTGAGGGGCAAGCAGAATATGAATCAATTTAAATTAGAAAACCAGCTAACATCTCCTTTAGAGAGGAAACTGGTCATGAACAGGCATTGATTTTATAACAAGATTATGAAACAAAAGTAAAAGTGGATTTTAGATAAGAAAATTTTTTGGAAATAATTTGAAAAGCAACTGTTTAACTCAGAAATATTTCAAGAAAAGCGTAAGTTCTACATTATTTTTGCAAGATGAATAGATGAATAGAACCCTAGGGAAAGCTGTGAAATATATAAAGACCATTCCATAAAAACAATTACATTATATTAGAGAAGATATAATGATTTCTACATGCTGTTAAAAGCACCCTTCTGAGGAGCCCTCTGTTATTAGCATACTTTCTTTGACAAAAAAGTGTCAAAGGAAGGGTGAATTTTTAAGTCATTGGATGCCTAATACTCCTATTATAACTATAGATACATTTTCATGATGTTTGGTCTGATTTGTTTGGTTTTTTTTTTTATTGTAGGTGAATGATAAAAAGAATTTTACTGACTGTTTGTAAAAGACAACACTCAATCTTAGAAATTATCGTGTGTCCCAGTTTACAAAACCATTAGTATTATGACATAAATTTTGTCATGATCAACAATCCTACTTGGATTGTTCAACACGGTAGATATTAACTGGCTATTAGTATCACAATCCTGAGAGGAGAGAGCAGGGCAAAAATCAGGATCAGAGTGCTTGACTTCAGAAGAGCAGAAATTGGCCCCTTCAGCCTCTTCATATGTTTGGAAGAGTCCCACACGTTAAGACCCTGGAGGGAAGAGGGACCAAAGAAAGCTTGCTGATATTCAAGGATCACTTCCCCTGAACTCAAGAACCATCCATCTCAATGAACAGGAAATCAACCAAAAATGCCAGGAACTCCACCTCAATGAACAAGGACTTCCTGATAAAACTCCATGACAGAAAGGAAGCATAGAGAGGGTGGAGGCAGGGACAGGTAATCTGGAAGGAATATAGAGACTACATCAGGGCATGCATGGTTAGGAAATCCTAACAGCCCACATCTGGAGCTGAATCTGGGAAGGGATGCCAAAGGCAACAAGACAGAGCTTCTGCAAGTATGTGAGTGACTAAAGGAAGATTAGGGCAGATGGGGCTGACTAGGGCAGGGCAAATATGGGTGAATGGGGCAGGGCACCAGGTTACACAGGACATGGAAACGAGGTACTGAATGCCCTGTTTGCCTCATTCTTTTCCAACATTACAGGAATAGCAGGCCCCAAATGACTAGAGGACAGTCTGGAGTCAGGGAATACTAAAGTAAAATGGACATATGCATGTCCATGGGCCCTGATGCATTCATAAGTGCTGAGGGAGCTGGTTGGTGTCTGACCCAGTTAGTTAAAGCAGCCGGGACCAGCTCATCACTGTGTGGGTGCAAATCCAAACTGTGTATTCTACACCCTCTGTGTCATTTCCCAGAAACTGTTAACAATAGACCATTTGCAGCAGCTGCCCAGAGCACACCTGACCCCTCAGGCTATAAGCTGGGTGTTAAGAGGCCTGTCGTGTCTATCTCGCATTGGCCTTTTTAGCCATCAGAGAGCTTGTAGCAAGTGTGGGTACAGTCCTTCACAAATCTTGTTTGCGAAGCCTAGCCATGATGATGATGAAGAGGCCTGTGAGATAGGAGGATGTTCCTGTCCTCACACCCAGGACTCACAATCACCCATTGTGGAACTCCCCACCCTGGGGAAGGGGCTGGGCGTTCCTGCCTGAACCTGGGTGTATATAATCTTGGGGTCTGGGGATTTCTGGTACAACTTTTGGGATCCAGAGGAGGACCAGAACCTCAACTGGACTGCAGCCACCATCCTTGACCAGACTGCAACCACCACCCTCGACCAGACTGTGACCCCCACTCTCACCAACAGGTTTTTCCTATTTTTACTTTGGGCTCAGGGGGACCACATGGGGCTTGGCCGGGGGCCAACGAACACCATTCTGTCATGCTCCAGGCTACTGAGTGCTGTGGGTTAAAACCAATTGTCTGCATAATTGTATTTATTGTATTATTTTCATTAGATTGTAATTCTGATTTATAATCTCTTTTGAGTTGGGTTCATTTCTCCTGCTGGTTTACCTTTAAACCAGCACAGTGTCACTGTGAGGCCACTCTTGATTGTCTTTGAGTGATTACAGTGGGAATGGTGCCTGAGGACTGGAGGAATGTAAGTTCCCAGTCTTTAAAAAGGCCAATAAGAAGGACCCAGGGACTGCTCAGCCTCTCTTGATTCCTAGAATAGTGATGAAACACCTCATCCTGGAAACCATTTCCAGGCACATAACAAAAAATCCATCAGGAGTAGTGAGCATGGATTCACCAAAAAAGTCATCATTGCTTCACTAACTTGATAAACTTCCACAATTAAGTGAATGACCTGGTACATGCAGATGTTGCCTATCCTGATTTCAGCAAGGCCTTCAAACTGACTCCCATAAGATCCTCACAGAGGTGTTGATGAAGTATGGTTTGGATGTGCAGACAGGGAGGTGGACTGAAAACTGGCTGAACGTACTGACCTAGAGGCTGGACCATGTGGTGTGCAGTCTGGGAGGAGGCCAGCATCTAGCACTGTACACCAGAGATCAATACTGTGTCTTGTTCAACATCTTAATTCATGGGCTGGATGACAGGGCAGAGTGTACACTCAGTAAGTTTGCAAGTGACACAAAACTCGGACGAGTGGCTGATATGGCAAAGGGTCATGCTGCCATCCAAAGGGACCCACAGGCTTGAAAAATGGTCTGACAGGAACCTCATGAAATTTAATACGAGGCAGAGCAAAGTTCTGCAGCTGAGGAGGAATAACCCCATGCGCTAGTTCATGCTGAAGGCCACCCTGCTGGAAAGTAGTTTTGCAGAAAGGGACCTGGGAGTCCTGGTGGACAGCAAGGTGAATATAAGCCAGCAGTGTTCCTTGTGACAAAGGAGGCTAGTGGTATGCTAGGCTGCATTAGGCAAAGGATTGCCAGCAGTTTGAGGGAGGTAATCCTTCCCCTTAACTCAGTCCTGTCGAGGGCCACACCTGGAATCCTGTGTCGAGTTCAGACTCCTCTGTACAAGACAGATAAAAACACACTGGAGAGAGTTCAAACACTATGACAAAAAGACTTCTCACAAGGGAAGGCTGAGAGAGGCAGAAGCCAGGAGCTAAGAGCTCCACGATATGATTCAGGGGAGTCATGCATTTGTATAAGTTCCTGCTGCAGGGAGAGTAAAGAAGACAGAGCTGAGTTCTCTTCTGTGGTGCCTAGTGACAGAGCAGTAGGCAATGGGCACAGAGAGGTTAAAGCTGAACATTGGGAAATGCTTTTTTACTGTGAGGGTGACAGGAACAGATTGCCCAGAGATGTTGTGCAGTCTCCCCCCTTAGAGGTATTCAAAAGCCATCTGGATGTGGTCCTGGAAAACCAGCTCTAGGACGCCCTGTTTGAGACGAGTGATTTGACAAGATGATCCCCAGACGTCCCTTTCAACCTGAACCATTCTGTGATCGGCAATCTGACCTATTGTCTTCTTTTATACTTCACAAATGCTGAGCTTTTATTAACTGTATAATTACCGAAAAACGTAATTTATTTTACTTACTCAGGGGATTCCAATATTCTGCATTGAATGTAATAAACAAAAGTAGGAATAGTTTGGAAAAAACTTATTCTCAACTGGAGTTCACCTATGGAGTTAGACATACATAGCTTCTTTAATCTGCTTCAAAGTATACAACTTCTTCAAAAAATAGCATTGAATCCCATCTGGTCTATATGACTACAAGGTCATTGGCTTAAAAAAATTTTTCTAGTTTACAACCACAAAAGATTTTCCTGTCAAGTTAAGTACATCCATCTTGCTAATGTGTATAGTAGAGATTCTACTGAAAGAAGGTATGCAACAGAGATGCGATAGAGAGGTAAGATTGCTTTAGTAAGTTCTCAGTTAATATTAAAATGTCAGCAATTATTGATTCTGAAATGGTCTTTCTATTCCAGAAAGTACCAATTCCATATCTTGAGACTCTCATTCCACAAGAGTCATCCAAATGTCATATATTCACAGTGGTTTGTGTAGAAGGCATAAAGCAGAAACATCTCTGAACACTAAAATTTCATTGATGGGTATTTTCTGAACAGATTCAGTATTGCTTGCCTTAGCAAAATGTAAGAGCCAAGTAGAACGTTTTGGACTGTAAAACTTGATACGCTTGAGATGAAAGAACTTTCTTCTTCACTTTGAATTTTCTCCCTCTGTGATATTTACAGATTGTGCAGCATAGGTAAATGAAAACTGCTAGATGATGTGAAATAAGAAAGTAGAATGCAGGAGAGAAAAATGCCTAATTTTGAACATACACAGCCCCTCAGAATGGCCTAAACAGTTTGTGCAGCACATAGGACCCTGCAGAATAGAGGGAATTCCTACACTGTTCAAAACTAATATTATCTGAACAGTTCAAGAGTCAGCTAATTATAGGCAAGTTTGAGAGATTTTCTTTGGCTTTCAGCACAGTTTTTAAGCATATACAGAAATGCACATACCAAAAAGTTCAGACAATGAATTTCCTACTCCACTGGCTTCTGAACCCATACGGGGCCTAAGTTTGCACAACATCTACATTTTGATGCTGAGTTTTTCATAGAATCTTTGTAGTTATTTAGATTTCTGTCATGACCAACAAGGCTTCAGGGACAGTGGCTGACTCCTGGCCAAGCTGCTTGATCAGAGTGCTGATCTTGGAGCTGTATTGGGCACTATCTAACATATGACAACCACAGTGAATGCAAGAAAATTAGACCCACAGTTATGTATAGACAAAAACCTCCTTCTGCACAACAGTTAAGTTTTTCAGACTTGGGCTTAATTTTCTCTTCAGGTCAACGACTAAAATTTAGTTTCAAGGTTAAATAATTAATTTAACAGTGTCCTCTACATAGAATGGTCTCTCTGAGATAAACATGGAAACCTTTACTTGTTTCTCTTCACAACTTTCAGTAAGTTTCAGATCTCGGTTATAAATTTTCCCAAAAAAGCCTCCAGCTGTTAATATTTTTCCAGCTAGAAAGCTTCACAGGACTCCTGGTAGCCTAGGATCCTTCAGATTGCTTATCTCGCCTACTTCTGATATACCCCACAGCTACAGATCACAGAAACATGTGGAGATGTCACACGTAAGAAGAAATAGAATGGACATCATGAAAATGCTTTGTTTCTGTCTACCATTAAATTAACATGAAAAGATAACAATAACCAACAATACCAGATTTTGCTGTCACCTGCCTTGACTCTGCTGGTAATGTCCCTGTAGCCACTTTAGACCATGATTCATGACGAAACATTTTTCCCAAACACTGCTAAGGAACCATTTAAACTACTGTCAGCAGTAGATTTAAGACCTGTCATTATTACAGGCAGGCTTCAGAACAAAAATAAAGGTTTCTCTCAATGAGGGTTTTAAGACAAGTTCAGGATTAGATTTTTTTAAAAAGATTTTGCTTTGAAAACACTGAGAAGTTGATTAAACATTATTTTTTTTAAGTTCATCCAGATGGAGTTTCTTGTCTTAATCTGGTCCTAATGTACCTTTTTGATCATCTAACTATTTTTTTAAAAAATATCTGGGTTTTTTTTCTTATCCCCTACTTATAAGGCTTTTTGTTTTTCACACTTAAAGGATATCTTAGAGTATCCAATGAAACTGCAACATGACATTGAAAATGTACAGAACATAGAAATTAATTTCTCATGTTCTGATTCAAAGAATATTGAAAAAATAGAGCACTCTTAAATCTGAAATTCATTGTGAGAGTTCTCTGAGTATTTTGTCTTCTTAGATTTTTGGTATTTGCTTCGCTGGCATCTAGGTTTGTCACATATCTGGGAAGTTTATTTGAGTTCTCTGCGAAGATTATATTGTCTTTATGTAGTAATCCCTAAGTCCTTTAGTCTTGTCCTTTTTTGATGGTATATTACCTTTTCCAGGCATATTCTTTTTTCAGGTGTTTGGTTCCTTATTTTATTGCCTTGGGGTTTTTTTTACACTAAATCAAATAAACTAATTATTTGCTCATGCTCTTAGTCTATTTTCATCTTTCTGACTCTGGTTGCCCTTCTTTTTGGTGAACTTATCTGCCCTTCAAACACTATACTTTCCTTTAAATTTAGTTCTTTTATAGCTTGATCTTTTTTTGAGGCACAAACAGCTTCAATTATTAACCTTGAACTTAATTTGATTTCTATCTACAATAAAGACTTTTTCTTTGATGCTTTTAGAACACATCTTGTTTATTTAAGATACATCAGAGCATACTACCTTCTTAATGGTTTATTAGATTAGCATTTTGCATGGTAGAGAAAAAAAAGAGAAAAATATAGTCTTGGCAGCTTCCTTTATTTACATAAATAGAACTTTTGTTAATAATAGCTTAAAAAATATTTTTTCATAGCATTTTCCTCTTTCATTCATACTCTAGGGAAGATATTTGTTCATTATTTTAGCCTTAATGAAGAGTACATAACTCTTTTGAATCCTTAGTTTTATTTCAAAAGTCTTTTCTGAGGAGAAAGAGTGATCTAGTTGTGAGTCAAGCACATGAATACACTGTGAGAGCTGAGGATGCCAGAAAGTATCTATCAGTATATCTTGTACTTATGAAAAAAAAGTAGACCATTCTTCCTCCTCAGCAACCTGGCCTAGTGAAATGTATCCCTTTCCATGTCAAGGGGCTTGGAACTAGATGATCTTAAGGTCCCTTCCAACCCAAGCTATCCTGTGGTTCTGTGAAAGTGTTTACATGGGCACTGTTTATCATGGAAGAGTAATCATGCAGAAGCACTTTAATGAACAGAAAAAATAAATACTGTGCTAATAGTTTCTGCTGTCCTTGCTACAAAATTAAAGCAGAAGGTCATTCCTGCAAAATGAAAGCATTGTAATGCAAATTACATTCATGTAATTTTTTCATTACATTCCTGTTTGCTGCTAGAGAACAGAACATTCTTGACAGATCTTCCTACATGCATTTCTCAAAATATGTAGCTTCTTATTAGTTCAACTAAATAATAATATTTGAAATAAAAAATATGGGAAAATAATTCTTCTTTACAATATAATATTACACCTGCAAAACTCTTAATATTATTCTGTTCTCCCTTGAAACTCTTTGTGTAACCAGGCAGTAATAAAGACAATTTCCACTACCCTGTATCCTATGAGATTTTCCTTCTGGTCCTCTGAACACTGTGTAGTTTTTCATTGTCATAGCTTCTCCTCTTTAACTTCACAAGACCAGATGGCACTGGATCAGTTTGTATCAATGGGGTCACTCCCTTTTATATCAGAATAAGATTTCTTCTACCTTATGCATTGCTTGGAGCTATCTAACATCATCCTTGGGGTCTATGTTAGGTTAAATGTTAAACGTTAAACATTTCCTAAATGAAAAATAAACCAACCAAAAATGGGTTTCTACTTTATCTCAGCATCCTCAGCCAAATATTTCAGTAACCTCTGTCATGAGCTCTGCCTTTGATTAATAAACCTGTACCCATTTTGACTGGAGTGGAGTTAATTTTTTTCACAGTAGCCAGTACAGGGCTAAGTTTTGGACTTATGATGAAACCAACATTGACAGCACAGGGTTTTTTTACTGATTGCTGAGCAGTGCTTACACAGGGCCAAGGCTTTTCTGCTTCTCACCTTACCCCACCAGTGATCAGGCTGGGGGTGCACAAGAAGTTGGGAGGGGACATAGGTGGGACAGCTGATGCCAACTGACCCAAGGGATATCCCAGATTTTATGGCAGTATTCTCAGCATATAAAGCTTGGGGAAGAAGAAGGAAGAGGGGGACATTTGGAGTGACAATGTTTGTCTTCCCAAGCCACCATTATATTTGATGGGGCCCTGCTCTCCTGGGGATGGCTGAACATCTGCCTCCCCATGGGTAGCAGTGAATGAATTCCTTTTTTTGATGTGCTTGTGCACACAGCTTTTGCTTAACCTATTAAACTGTCTTTATATCAATCCACAAGTTTTGTCCCTTCTAGCCTTCCAATTTTCTCCCTCACCCCACCTGGGGAAAGCAAGAGAACAGCTGTGGGCAACTGAATTTTTTGGTTGGGGTTTTACCCACAGCAAATCCTTACTTCAGAAGCAATACACTGTGTCTCAATGCAGCTCTCACACTGCTGCCAGGTATATTATTTACAGCAGTAGAACAGCTCTTAGCAAAGGGAACTAGGTGGAACTGAGCTGTCACCTTCCCATTCAGTATGTTATCATTGCTTCTAGAAACTCCTGGGGCTCAAGTCATCCATTTTACAGTTAGACAGAGAGATTTTGACCCTGACAAGCAGGTTTACTTAAGCTTAGACAAGGTATGGTATTACCCTTATCATTTCCACAAGCACAGAAAACACCCTTATTTTAATGCATATATGTATTCCAATGCATGAGTGGACTTAGGTAGTCGACTCATGAGTGCGAATTTACATTACTAGTTTGAATTTCTTTCCATTCAATAAGTCAGACTAGCAGATCTATATTTTTCTTCTGTCAAAGTTTGAATCTTGACTACTTGTGTGAAAATAGGATTGAAATGTGACTGAGGAATACTTTCTTAGATAAGCTGTGACCTATTTTTCTCTTTTCTGTGTACAGCTTCAAGCATGTGATTCACCACTCAGTTGCATTTATGTCACAGCAAATCTGTTGTAGAGTCAGCAACAAGAGAAGAAAGAATAAAAGAATTGGAAAGGGTGAAGGGTTGTTTTTGGTTTGGGGTTTGGAGCTTCTTTTTTT
>VZRE01015869.1:58617-104386 GCA_013396775.1 Cephalopterus ornatus | reverse complement strand
GGGAAAAAAAGAAAAGAGCAAGCTAAAATTAGAGCTCTTTTGTAACATCAACAATTCATCAAAAGCAGAAATTAGGCTTTTCTGTACCTCAATTTCTTCCAATGGAATATCAAATTAAATTAATTTATCCCTATAGATGTTTCAAATACCAGACAGCAGGAGCATTTATTCAAAGTGACATACCATACTTTAACTGGGTTAGCAAAATAATAATTTTGTCCCTGAAATAAGCAACACATTCCTGAGCTAGATGCATCTAGAAGTTGAAAATTACAGAAAATTAACTTCACAAATCAACTGTGCACACTGTTTTGCCCCTGACAGAATGTACAAAAACATTTTAGTTCTCAGTGTCTGCATTACACAGGCTCTGGAAGATATACTGCTTCATTTTCTGTTATGACTTTTTTTTTGTCTGAAAAGAGTTGGCATATGCAATTGGGAATATAGTGGAAAGGAGACGAGGGGAGAACATGTACAGCCAAACAAGAGCTAAAATCAGAGGCTTTCCTACTCACCACCGAGTAGTAGGTGAGAAGCAGATATTTGGTACTCTGTATCCATCACTATCTGTTTAACTACTCACTGTGATTTCCCAGAGATTAGTGTTCTGTAAGTGTGTTTGAGTCTCTTCAGATACTCCTGCAACAATAATAATAATAACAATAGTTAAAAAGAGCATACCCATTTAGGAATACTTTGATTGTGATTCTCTAAGCACTTGGCTAGGAGGCAGCATGTTGAAATATGTTACAGGTCTATTCAGGAGGAACATTTATCTACTCTATGTATGCATAAATATTTTGCTTTTTAGTATGGTTTCTTATTGACAATACTCTTTACAGCTATACTTCCTCCTCACCCATTCTTTCCCATCTTTCTATAGAAAATTTTTAACCTCATGGTCAATATGAATGAAATTCACCAAGTTTTAAATGCAAAACCAATTGTAAATAGTTACAAGCTTCATGAAAATCAGCAGCTCTGGGATCTCATGTGTGCTTTCTCTGATAACAGGTGATAATAGTTCAGCTGTTATCCTTCCAGCATGGTGGTAGGTGGTTTCCATGTACCTTGGCTACATCCCAGGATATAATTGTCCCACTGAAAGTCCAAGGCAAACTAGATAATTGTGGAGAGGGGTAGAAACTTGAGGTACTGTAGTGATGGAACGACAAAAAAACCCTAGGGAAATAAAGTCCATTAATTTCATTGCTCACAAAATAACTTCTATTACATTATTTATTCCATCTCTTTGTTTGTTTGCTTCCTTACTTGTTCCTCTTACTAAAATGTGTAGCTGTCACCTTGTGTTTGAGGGAAAAATAATGTATACCTTCAAAATGCAAACAAAAAAAAGAAAGGAAAAAAGTGTTCTTGGAAGGAGGTAAGTGTATTAATTAATCACTTCTTTCTCATTTTTGACACAGAATTTAACAATTCATCTAAATCCTTTTTTTCTTTATTTGTCCCACAGTTAAAAATAATTAATAATTAGCACCTCTGTGAGTAAGGTGTTGAGAGGTTTCATTCTTTGGATTTGGGAATCAGTTAAAGAATCTCTGTAAGGAATAGTGTTTTGTGAGTGCTATATTTATTAGTTAGCATATATACATAATATATAGATGGACACACACACTGGTCCTTCAACACACCAAGTCATAATTTAACAGGATTTTAAACAAGTCTATTTGAAGCACTGTTGTACAGAACACTAGAAAAAGTACTTTACTAAAAATGGTTTAACATTTTATGTTAATGGCCCAATGAACCTTTGCAGGGGTTTTGATTCTAGGCCTTTCTTGGTAACCAGGTTGTAACCAAGGAAGTGGCCATACTCCCAGTATTCCATGTGATTTTTATGTAAACCAGGGTATAAACAAGAAGGGAGAGAAGCCTCTCCCTCCTCTTCTCTTCCAGTGGATCTGAAGGCATAGGTTCTCTGCTGTCAGTTCTGCTCATGTGGAGGAGTGAGGCCTGGTGAGGCTTTGTAGACCTTGTAGACTTCGGGAGGTGGAGAGTGCTGGCAGTTATTTGGCGCGATTCTGCTACCTCAAGGAAAGCAGTAAGATTTCTTTTGCTAGTTCTTTGTTGATTGCTCCCGGGTTTCGATTGTGCATATTTGTTTTGGTTTTCCCTTTTCATTTTCCCTTCGGGAGGAGGGTGTTTGGGTTTCCTTTTTCTTTGTACATAGCATTCTAACTGTATATAAGTGTAAATACATATATATATATATTTATACAGCTTTGGTTTAGTCATTTCGGCTTTTCGCTAGCTTTTCCCTTCTTCCTTTTCCTTGTGTTCATAACGGGAGGGAGGCTGCAAACTGTTGGTTTGAGCATTCGGCAGGAAAGCCAGATTCAAACCATTGCAAAGAAATAATTAAAAGAATAATGAGAAAAAGCTAAACAAGAAATAGATCAGTACCACAATATCCATATGGAAATAACAGAAAAAGCATTTGTCCTTAATCTGTAAGAGTAAGGTTAGATATAGTGATTCAGATTAGAGAATGTGAAAATGATACACAATTTACTCAAATAATAATTCTATTACTATAACCCACAAATACAAGCTGATTCTTTTTGTATAGAATAAATATGTGTAGTCTGAATAACACCAATATTAAAAAATGCAGTGAGAATTTTTTCTGACACATTATATTAAATATTTCTTCATCAGTGTTTTTCTCTGAAACACTTGCCACAAACTCCCACAATAGCTCTTTTTTTCCTGTTTGTGAAGCACAGACTTAACATATCCATTTCCAGGTCCTCTGGCCATAGCTGTGTCATGGAACACCATAGCTTTTAGTTATTCAGCCTTCCGCATATCTTCCCCATAGAAAGAAGCCTGGACAAGCAGTCTAGAGGAAATTATTTCATGAGGCTGACATGACTTTGACAAAAATCTCTGGTTTATTTATGATGAGAAAAGGACTGCAGGAAGGTTTATACTGATGGCAAGTATTAATTAAATTCAGCAGGGTACTATGGGGTGATAGACCCTTACCTGCAGAATTTAGGTAGGTAATTTCTGTCCTTGGCAGCTTTCACCAAAGCCCATCCGAGGAAAAGCCTGGCTGAACAATTCTGTGCTGAGTTCTGTATTGCCACACCAAGAACACAACCACTATTCCAGAATTTTCCCTTTAAAGCAAGCTCGTCTACCTCTAATCATTGCCTGCACATAGCTTAGAGAACATCTCTAAGATGACTGTTTTTGGGTTAAACAGAGAGGATAGCAGTTTTCTAATATCTCTTCAAGGCTTTGAACAGCATTTGGAAAGCTTTGTGACTGCTAAATGGAAGACATAGTGTCTTTTATCTAAAGAACTCTTTTATGGATATCTGTGAAAACAAAGAATGGATTTATATACCTCTAGAGGGAGACAGGAGTTCAGATCCATTTGAATATCTGACTCTTTGCATCTGGAAAAAAAATTCACCTGTTTTGTGATCCTCCATGCTCTTTAGTTCTCCCCTTACCATTTTATGTAAATATCCAATTTTCTATTGCGTTCTTTCTAAACCCTCATTTGCTCCTGCCCACCTGTGTGGACTGTAGCCCATTTCTGAACATGAGTGAGCATTCAGCTATTGTGTTTTCCATGTCTTTTCCCTTTTTACAACTGTGCTTATTATTTCTCATTTCCTTCCTTTTAACCTCCCAATATCACATTGTTTATCTTTGCTGTTGTTCTACATCATCCAGAAAGCATCTTTGTACTTAATATGCTTGTACAACAACAGAGAATAACATTTCTTCTCTTCTTTGCCAATTAGAATCAGCACAATAATCAAGATTCCTTGATATTCTACAGTCTTTAGAGCCCTTAGGGTGTAGTGATAGCTTTATCTTTGCTAATGAGTGCAAAACCACCTAGCCTTTCTTTAAGTATGATATAAAGTTTGGCTGAGTTAGATAGAGGAGATACCTGTGGATGAAGAGACCACTACATTCCTTGATTAGATGGAGATCCATACCTTCAGAAACCCCTTCACAGAAAACTGATTGAATTCTTAGCATTTTTTGACAAAGTGTACCTTTTTGTACACGTTCATAGTACTGAAAGACAGAACACAGATGAATAAGCTGCTATTAGAAGGAAAAACAACACATTTTCGAAGACTAATTACTCTAGTGCAATTTTCTTAGAAGTTTAATTTACATATAAGTTATTTGCAATTATTTGCAGAGATTTTAAACACCATATTCCTTACATTTCTGTCTTCCTATCAATGTCTTCCTCTAAAACTAAATAATACATAATTCATTGAGTTATCATCAAAGCCACTAGCTAGAAGTTTGATCATTGAAACCTAAGACCTTACATTTATTGATACAGTACTTCAGGGACCAGGATAAGTCAATGCGTTGTACCTCACTCGTCAGATTACCATAAATCTTATCACTTACTTTTATCTCTCTAATAAGGTAACTGTTCATTGGTTGGTTAATTTTAAGTACAGGTGCACAACACTAATTTAACAAGAGAACACAGAATATGTTAAGCAATTTATTTCTGTGTGTGTCAGATGACTGGGGCATTGTTCTTGAGAAAAGCAAAGAATGAAATAGGCCACGGTTTTGCAATAGTATATGTAAGTCAGGCTTTTTTTGACTCAAAAATAATAAAATAATGAAATCTAAGTTTTGTCACCTAAAATAGTTTCTGTAATGTTAGATAGGAAGTTAAAAGTTTCACCTTCCAGTGATAAGGTCTAGCAATGGAGTCACACAGCACTGACATGCTTGCTTTAGTTCCATATTCATAGTCCATGTCTACCCAAGCTGAACACCACATCAATGACAGTTATAACAGAGATATATCTTTAAATATATATAAATTCACCTCTGTTAATGTTATTCTTCACACACTTTCTTTTCTAACCCACTTGATGCTTGCTCCAACCTGATGCTGCTCTTACTAATAATTTCACTTAATTGCCAGTTTTCTCTGTATTAGCCAAGTAGACACCAGCAGATCAGTCAAGCAGATACCAGCAGATCCTGTCTTTCTTGAGAAATACTTGAATTTTTCTACTCCAAAAGAGCTCTGCATTTAAACTCTCCTCGGGAAATACGAAGGTAGAAAAGCAATAGCGAAGAGAAAATGAACAATTAGCAAAATTAGTATGGCTAAGGGGTGATACGGATAATTGATTTTCTCTGTCCTCAGGACTGGTCAGCGTCATATGTCATCAGTCACAGAAATTTGAGAAAGATACAGTACAGAATGTTAAAGCACAATATTAATTAGAAAAGTTGTTTTTTTAATTAAAAGGGGTTATCACAATAATAATTAAAAAAATTTAAACTCCTACACAAAAGGAGATCATCACCTTGATTAATTTATATATTTCTTCCAAATATTTTTGTTTGTTTGGAATGTAATTCAAATGCACATTTCCTCTTCCCTAATGTCAGCTCTTTGCCTTATATTCAGTTCCGCCGTCAGCAAGTTAAAACCTTCAGCTACATCAGTTTTGCTTCAGTTTTGCTATTGAAAGATAAGGCTGCAGGATGTTGCTTTCCTAATATGATTCTCAGTCCAATCACATTCAGACATTACAGGAGATATATAGAACTGAGAAGTCATGTGAAAAGGAAGGGATAGAAACAGACTAAGAAAGGGAAAAAAAATAAATTGCTTCTCAAGAAAAGGACGAATCAACTGAAGATGAGAAATAAAACCAGCAAGTGATGGTAACTGTCTCGGTGAAGAATCGTGAGTTATTTTTTCCTCATCTTGTTCCTGAAAGTTGTTATGCCTTTCTGTTTCTTCTGGTTTTGTGGGGATTCATTAATAGAAATATCACTGATGTAAGTTATGATATAGTGGTGACTCCAGAATGGCTACCCAAACAATGAAGTTAGTTACCAACACTGCCCAGCACAGCCAAGAGTTTTCACAAAAGAGAATGGAAAATAAACCTTATCTCAAAGCTCTGGTGTCTTTGATCTGTTTTGCTCTCAGCATGCTGTGACTCTGCCCAGTGTTTCAAAACAACTGTAAAATCAAATGTAGGGGAGGAAAAAGGAAAAGAAAAAAATAGTGCATTTAAAGTAGAAGCTTTCTGTCATTTGTTTAGCAAAATTGTGGTAAAGTTCCCATCTTTAGTTTTTCCTTAAAAAGAAATTATCTCTGATTACTGATAGCAATAATGGAACGAAATTCTGAATGTGTCCTGGAGATGTCATCACTTTGGGGAATATTCTCGCTAAAATAGATGCCTGTTCCTCAAAAGTGCAATTCCTTAATCCTTATTTCTTTAAGTAGATTTACAGATAGTGCAGGGACACTCAATCACTAAAGTAAGCAATTTCGTTCTGTAATATTTAAGTGAATGAACTTTTGTGTAGGACTTCAATTTACTGAGATAAATGGAAGCTGTTTCAGACATTATGAAAGAGAAGGTAGAGGACTGAATGAACTCACTAAATATTGACTAATCTGTGACGGGGCACAATGGACAAGCTCTGAACAGGTACAGGAACAGCAATCTACAATAAAACCTAATTATATTTAACCAGCCTCTTTACATTCAAATTCTTTGGATTAGAATGCATTCAGTGTGTACAGCTTCTAATGTTTACTTCCAAAGCCAGGGGATTAGACATCCTCCTTGATAAGATCTAAAGCATTTTCAGGAGGGGATAATCACAATCTATTCTGCCAGATACTAGGTGATAATACAATTTGAGGAAATTGTTTAGTGTATATAGGAGCAATAGTACATTTAGTGCAGTGACTTTTCCAAGATTCAGGGTCAAATATGTATGTGGAGACTGGACTGGCTATTATTTTTACTTTAAGGCAATGACAGGGCTTATGTCTAATATTCTGATTTCAAAGATAGATAATGAACCTCCAGACAGCAATTCATCTGAATCCTACTAACCATCAAGAAAGTTTTTTTTATACGTTTCCCAGTCATGTGTACAAGACCTAAGGAGTTACTCGCCTGTGTTCAAGTTCAAGAAAGTGCTGAAATGGGTTAATATTTTCATGTTTATACTGAAGACCTTTCCTGAATTGGATCCTAACAGGACCTCATTCTTATAATCAGAAAAATAGATCAGATTCCAAATATCTAGAACTGACAGCTAAACCTTCAAAATGCATGCTTCATGTATCAACCCAGTGCCCCAGGCCACAGTGAGAGAAATTATTTTCTCAAGAGCAGTTTTGCCCACAGTGTAGCTCCAAGTTTGGAAACTTGATGGCATACTGTTTTAAAAACACCTGCATTTGATCTGCAAAAAGCAAAAACCAAAACTCAACTTCTCAATCATAAAAAGAGACACCAAAACAAGAATTAAGAGCAAAGTTTTAAAAAATATATCTAACTGCGTAATGATAACACAATAACACAAAGAAGAAGTGCTTTTGTAGACAGCCTCAGTAATGCATGCTGGTTACTTGGGAAGACAAATGACATAACCACGAATGTTCTCTGTTGTCCTCCTTTCCCTGGGTTTTTATTGTTGAGCAGAAAATCATGTGGTATGAAGTATACCTTTGACCAGTTTGTCCTGGTTGTGTCCCCTCCCAACCTCTTTGCCTCTCCCAGCCCACTGGTGTTTGAGGTGGGCAGGTTGGAGGGAGAGCCTTGACATTGTGCACGCACTACTCAGAAACAGCCAACACATCGGTGTGTTATCAACCCTTTCCTAGCCACAAATGCAAAGCACACCATGCTATGGGTTGCTGTGAGGGCAGTAAATTTATCCAACCCAAACCCAGTACAGAAAGCAAGGAGAGAAAACTCGAGAATGAAAAACTGTGACTGCTGGAGAGGCTAACAGGAACAACTACTTAATGACCAATACAATTTTCAATTATTCAACTCTTTCTAAATAGATTTCATGGAAAATATATTGTGAACATTTGTTCAAAAGCAACTGTTGTCAGTTTATTTGTTTAGATCTAATTAGGAAAATAAAAAAATCTCCTCCCAATGCAAGGTGAAAAATTACTGGGGCTCCAGTCAAACTGTGTCCACAGTCCCAACTGGGTATGTAACTAAATTAGTGTGTCAAATCCCCAAATATCTGAGTCCTTGTTTCTATCACCAAGTCTTAAGGCATTTAGTGAGAACTTAGATCCAGAAACCCTGTAAAAGGGGGCTACTGTAGAGCTGCAGGACCTTCGACTCTTCTTTTAATTGCCTGTGTCAAAACTGCTTGCATTTGGTGAACTTCTGTGAAAAATGAAAAATTTGTCTGAAATAATTTTCAAGAGGGCAGAGGTTATATTTCTCATCATGACAGCACAAGAATGAGGTCCTGGCTGATGTTCCTTCAGCAGTATTGAGTTTAACTCTACTGAGAATTAGCAGTTTTAGTTATTTAATGGATGCTCAACCTGTAAGATTTTATTTCCTTATAACTGAAATCTATGAAAAATACTTATGTCTTTAACATAGGGTCCTGGAGAAGCTTGAGAAGTTGGCCCATGGGAATCTCATGAGGTTCAACAAAGCCAACTGCAAGGTGCTGCACATGGGTCAGGGTAACCCCCTGGTACCAACACAGGCTGGGCAATAAGCAGATCAAGAGAAACCCTGCCAAGAAGGATCTGGGAGTGCTGCTGGGTGGGAGGCTGGATGTGAGCCAGCAATGGGCACTCACAGCCCAGAAAGCCAAATGTGTCCCGAGCTGCATCAAAAGCAGTGTGGCCAGCAGGTTGTGGGAGGTGATTCTGCCCTTCTACTCTGCTCTGATGAGACTCCACCCAGAGTACTGTGTCCAGGTCTGGGGTCCTCAGCACAGGAAAAATTTGGACCTGTTAAAGCAGGTCCAGAGAAGGCCACAAAAATGATCAGAGGGACAAAACACTTCTATGGAGAAAGCAGGAGAGTTGGGGTTGTTCAGCCTGGAGAAGGCTCCAGGAAGAACTTCTAGCAATATTTCTCTACTAAAAGGGGGCCTCTAAGAAAGACTTTTCAGCAGGATCTGCTGGGATAGAACAAGGGGTAATGGTTTAAACTAAAAGAGAGTAGATTCAGACTAGATATGAGGAAGAAATTTTTGTGATGAGGGTGGAGCAGGTTGCCCAGAGAGATGACAGATTCCCCAACCCTGGAAACATTCAAGGTCAGGTTGGACAGATCTCTGAGAAACTTGGTTTGATTGAAGATGTCCCTGATCACGGCAGGGGGTTGGACTAGATGACTTTTAAAGGTCCCTTCCCACCCAAATCATTCTATAATTCTCTGATTCTATGAAAATTAGATGTTCACTAAGTCAACCTTTCTGTAATCCTGCTACCTTAACAGTAAACTGGCAGTCCCTTAGAGGTTCTCTGAATTTATGGACCATGTGTGTTAGACTTGATTTATAGGAACTACTACCATTGAGGCTATAAAATTACTCTTCTGCATGTTTTCTTGTGTATTCAGCTTCTCAGAACAACATAATACAACATGGGAGTGCAATGAAAGCTATTGCCAATATGTCTGCAAGCTTTTTTATAATTTGCCCATGAGTGTGAAATAGAAAGGTTTGCTTCATTCAGAAAACTTTATCTTTTAAAAGCACCTCATAGATTAAGGCAAAGTCTTAGTTCTACCCTAGAAGCACCAATTCACTCTTTATAGTGTTTCCAATGTGGTCAGCCTGAGAAGTGACAGCAAGAGCTTGCATCTAGAGCTTGAGCAGCGAGTCAGGAAGAAAGGAGTTGTTGAACATTTTGCCATTATAAGAACTGTTGTTAAAAAAATCAAGCTCAAATACTTTATTCCAGCTTTAGCTGCTGATGTGTCATTATATAGTCATAGAAGGAGTAATATATTTTGAGCAGTGTACAGAACACACGTGACAAATTTAGAACAGCAGTGTGTTTTTTAAGGCAGGGAGGGGCCTGGCTCGAACAATACAAAACCTGGTTTGCATTACCCGCCTACATCATAATTTTTTTTTTTTTATATCAATTCAAAGGAAATCCTTCTCTATGAGTTGAGCCAGGATACTCAACTGTCCTTTAAGTCACCATACATTAAGTGATCTAGCAAGAAACCTATCAGAAAAGGCTCTAGGAAAGTTTGTATAAACACCAAACCTGTGAGTAAAAGCTCCCTCATCCAGCAGCTATATCCAGAGCATTGTATGTGAAGAACTTTGCTTTGTTCTACCTTTAAATATAACTTCATAACAGATGCGTTGTAACATGCAGTAAGGAAAAAAAAAATCTTTTTAGAGGCAATGGAGAGAAAATAAGATTTCTTTGCAATAGACATTAAAAGAATTTTATGTACATCAGGGTTTAACTGCAAGGTCTCTGTTACTAACATAATATGTAGTTAAGACCCTGGGAAATAAATGTATTCCTCTGAGGAAGGACAAAAGTGCAAAGTTTTTCATTGAAAGGAATATTACTATGTCTCTTTAAGTAGGATTTGTGGAGTAAAATAAAAAAAATATATCCCCATTGGTGGAGAGAAGTAGAGAGAGTTGACTTACTGTAAAAGGCTCATTTAACGGCTTTTGCATTGTAAAGAAGATGGCAATTCCCAGGGAGAAGGAGCAGCCTTTGGCTTGTCAGCCTTAATGAAGTGTGCTCAGTACATAGCTTCAATGAAGATAGATATCAATAATAAGGTAGGTAAAACTGATGAGTTTGGGACCTATTTGCATAAACTGGTACTTATGCTTCTGAAATGTTCACATTACAAATACTGAAACCACACAGATTTCATTCCAACAGATTTACCACATTAAAAGAGTGCTATTTATCTACATAAATAAAATTTCTGTGCTGGGTACTAAATAGTGCTTCAGGGATTTCCAAATTTATCAACTCACTTATAATAACACAACCAGAATCTTTATGAACACAGCAATATTTGTTACTGGCTTTAGCTGTAAATTTGGTTTGTTTGTTTGTTCATTTGTTTTATTTTGATTGTTCTAGATAGACAAATGCTGAAGATACAAGACTTAGAATGATAAAACACACTGAAAAACATTCAAGCTAAATTGTTGTGGTGGTTGTTTGATTTTGGAGGGTTATATAGGGAAGGGTTAGACTCTCAACAGCACTATATTTCTATCTGTTAATGCATGGCAAGAGAGTACCTATTTGAATCACAGATGGATATTTTTTCCCCATGCATCCTCTGCAAGGATTCATCTGCAGCATCATTAATCTACTCTGTCTGGGTGCACACAGTGACATCCACTGGTGCAGAGCATTTTTGCTACAAGAATCACAGAAATACCATGTGTCATGATCAATGTAGGCTTTGAAAGCAATTTCATTCACTTCTACATGAACTAATGCAGCACAGTATTTAATACTGCTTAACTTTAAGCATGCAAATATTCCCACAGGGATATGAGCTTAAGTGATTTGCTCATTGGAGTCAGGGCACCTTGCAAGACTCAGTCTTGAAAAATAGATGAAGTTCCCGGTTGGAAGGATTCTCACCTCCTCTATACGGTTTGTCCCTCAACTTGCCAAGAGAGCATAGTGCACAATTTATTACTATCTACAGACTCAACATCTGTTTCTTTTTTTTTTTTTTTCTCCTCTCCGCCTTCCCCAGCTGGCCTAGAGTTCATACAGTGGAGGATGAAGTTGAGATGGAGGATGCAACATATTGTGTTCCACAGTCTTGTGTCACTTTCTGTCCACATGACAAAGCCCAGTAATCTGAAGAGTGGAAAACACCTTCCCCAGAATTCAGCATGTCTTGGCTTTATGGACCCGAGAAGATGAACAGCGACAGATAAACCAAAGCTTTTCTGTACTGCACTTATTGTGGAACCTCCTGGAAAAAAGCCCCACAATTTGAAAACACAGTTCAGTGCTCCTCAGACCTGATGCAGTCATTGCAGGCACTCAGTGCAGCGCCTGCACAAATTTCATAAAAACACAGGCAGAAATGCAGGCGCTCTGCATATAACAAACTAATCTCTCTAATATTCCTTGAGGTTATGGTGATGCGCAAAGCTGCATTGTTTGAGGGAGCAAAATCCCAGATGGGAGGATATAAGGGGAACTAGGAATCATGTGTCATATCTCTAAACAAAAAAGGCCACCAGCTCAACAGGATTTCTATTTGTACAACTGTAAGATGAAGAATGGATTCCTGATGGATGTATTAAAAGTTAAATTACTATGCTTCCTCAAAAAATTAATAAATAAAAAATATGAGTTTGTTTTCAGTAAGAGAGTTCAAAGTAGTTTTTCTTAGTTCCACCTATGATTTAAAGATGACAGTGCTATATACTGAAGAGTCTTTCAAATGTTGACATATTTTGAACTGAATGTGTAAAAAATTAAAAATTTGGACGTATTTGGAGTTCTTCCTAGTTATTTTTAATATTTGGTATTTTCTGATATTATTTTTAAATCAGCAATTATGACACTAATATATCACAAAACTCCAGATACCTTTTCAGTTTTCCATGTCCAAACGTTTGTGATAATTTGAAAGTAGCTTTGAATAATAAGACTAAGTTTTTAATGACTCTGCTCCAAAACTCAAGGCCTGTCAAAATTTTCCAGAAGACCTCTGTCTGACTGCTCTGTAAAGTCAGTGTGTTACGAATACAGAAATCCTCCTTTTCCTTCGTTTCATGTTATGCACCATTAGCAAACCCGTCAGCTTAATTCCAAATCTGTAGTCTCTGGTTCTAGTGACAGCTTGCAAAGTAAAACCAGCGGAGTCTTGCTCTTCAGACAATAGATTTCATCTCCTTTTCAGAGCATACAGTTTAGAAAAAAAGTATTTTGGACCTTGAAACTGGGCAGATTTGATAGAGAAGAAACAATTAACAGATGTTGAAGATCAACTCTCTCAACAAACTGTGGGCAGTTTAAGTTCAATACATACTTTTCAGATCACATACTTCCAAATAAGCCTAAAAATAGTGATTTATTTAAAAACTTTTCCAACTACAAAAACATCTAAACACAAGCAGATATAGAAGCTGTGAAATCCAGAGCTGCAACTAAAACAAGCAATCTTATTGAAAAAATAAAAATTATCCTGCATGTAGGAATTAATTACTAAAGTAAGGGGAAGTCTCCATTATTTTCATCTCATGATTTTTTTCATCCAAAAATAGGATATTGCCTGATTATTTAGCTAAATATTGCAATGATCTTCATTCCACCTTATTGTAGTTTTTTTTCAACTTAAAAATAAAAAAATGGGTGCTGGTATAATGCAGAGAGTTTATAATTAACTTATATATTCTACTGGACATGTTAGTTTTGCTCTTTGAATATTTCGATCCTTTAATTTACAAAGATGTTATTTGTATCTCTTCTAACAACACAAAGGGTAACAAAACCCACTATTTTAATACACAAAACGTTCAATCCTCTGGTGCACTTTAGTGTCTATTCTAGTAAACTTGTGCAGCTGCAATTCCACAGTGGATGCAGAAAAGCATCTGAGCATCCTCTAGCAGATTTCCAGTGCCATGGAAAAGTCACAGTGTGTCTAATATTGTTGCATCATTTTCCCCTCAATCTCATAAACAAAATACAATCAAGTAGTGATGCTGGAGCAAAGTCAGAGAACTGGCAAAGGTCACACCTGAAAATAAGGGAAACAGAAGTATTCCATGCCTGCCTTCATAATATTTAGCACACTGAATGGTTATTTTGTAAATGCCAATTTAGTACTTATCCTTGTATTTCAACAACTTGGCTCATTTTACCAAAGATCTTGCTAAGAACTAAAAAACCCTTCTACCTCTATTCATCTCCTTCCATCCCTCAGCCATAATTTTATAACTTTTCTCACATCACTCTTACCTCTCAGTTTTAAATACTGACTTTATTGTAATGTCCTTACAAGTTCCATGACATTTTCTGCGATTATAGTATAAGCAGGTATTTATAATCTCACATAAGAAAGAATTATATAGTAACTGTACTGTTCTGCTTACAATTTACATGTAATGTTGCACCCTGGAGAGACTTTTGTTCACCTTTCCCTGCAATACATTCCCACTGAATTAGAGAATATGCTGCTTTGGCTGGGGTAGAGTTAATTTTCCTCATAGCATCTGGCATGAAGCTGTGTTTTGGATTTGTGCTGAACGCAATGTTGATAGTGTAGATTGTGATTGCTGAGCAAGGCTAACACAGAGCCAAGGCATTTTCTGCCCTTCTTCCCACCCCACCAGCGAGGAGGCTGGGGGTGCATGACAAGTTGGTAAGCAAACACAGATGGAATAGCTGACCCCAACTGACCAAAGGGATGTCATATGGCATCATGCTCAGCATATGGAGCTGAGGGAAGAAGGAAGAAATGGGGATGTTTGGAGTGATGGCGTTTGTCACTGTTAAGTGTGAGTGATGGAGTCCTACTTTCCTAGGAGTGCTGAACACTTGCCTACTAATGGGAAGTGGTGAATAAATTCCTTGTTTATCTTTACTTGTGGAGGCAGCTTTTGATTTACCTACTAAACTGTCTGTCTTTATCTCAACCCTTGAGGCTTTTTTCACTTTTTCCCTTCTGATTCTCTCCCTCATCCCACCAGGGGAGAGTGAGTGGCTGTGTGGGGCTGAGTTGCCAGCTGGGCTTTAACCACGACAGAGATACATACAATTAGAAGACATAAACACATAAAAAAAAATTATTTTGGCTGTTTTTCCTGAATTTTGTATCTATGCAGATCGATTAATGTTTAAAAAAAGTTCTTGGTAAAAGAGCAGGCTTAGGCTATGTAATTCCACGTTTGTAACATATTGCCATCTATTGGCAAAAGGGAGAAAAAGCCAGATTCTCTGGTCTGAACGTCTGCATTGGAACGAGAAATCCTTCAGGCATTCATACATAACTATCTTTATGTGTGTACTGAATTGACATACAATAAAATTTTATATGTTGTTTGTGCAAGGTACATGTCATAAGAAATGAGTCCAGTTCTACGTAAGTGCAAAAGGTAATATTCAATATAATGCTTAGAAGACTTTACCTTACAAACAAATCCTTCCTCAGTTGAAAAACCTAGACATATAGAATATTTATGCCCTGTTCTCACGTCTATTGAAGGCTGAGTGTTCCAGATAACGTTTCCATGCCACAGGTCTAAAAACTTGATTAATAACTGTGAACTCACAACAGAAACCCCCAAAACAGATGACCTTAGCTGTACCATAGGATTATCTCTGCTATACTAAATTTGTAATTAAAATCTTACCTTGCTGTACTTGCCCCTCCATTCCCATGGAGGTACAAATAATCCACTGCTTCCCCAGCAGAGGGTCAGCTAGTGAAATCCCAGGGGGAAATGTTTTGCTCCAACATGAGAAGACCCCACCTCAGTGAAATACCACAATGTCTGACTTCCTTACCAGGACATAAATACATTAAGGATGGATTTTCAGTCATGTTGACAGTTAAATATGCAGATAACAGGTTGTAGGTATTTTTGAGAATATATACGCACCTCAGTTACTGAAATAAAATTAAAACCAAAACCAACCCTGTTCTTTCTGGTATTTTGGAGACTGAGAAGTGATTATTTCAACAGAGTCAAAAGCTTCTGTGTTGTTTTTCTTCCAGTTTCCCCCTTGAAAGTTAATTTCATTATTTGGCTTACCTGCCCTGTAAATTCAAGCGGCCTGTTGTAATTTAACTACACGAACTATAAAATGTCACATAGACTAATAATATACTGAAATATTAACTGAATGCTACAAAAATCAATAAGAATCAAAGGTAGAGAAGGAACAAATGAAAATTAAACAACAGATATACCATGTGGATCTGGAGGATGATGGATAGGCTGAGGGTTAAGATTAAAAAATGAAAGTTCTAGAATACGTTGAAAATGAAAGAAAACCAGCTGGCAGATAATTATTGGACATGAACCTTCAAAGACAGGTATCAGGGGAACAAATTGCACTGTTCAATATTTAATTCACTAGGCTTTTATTTTTCCTTGGGGCAGGCCAACTTCTAATCTGACCTACATAGCCGGATGGGGATGTTAGATTTAAAATATTTCTCACTCCTACTTTGTTGCCTGCCAGTGCCACAGAGTGGACAGAGGGGGAAGAACATTTTCCTTCCTCCGCATGGGTGGGAAAGAACAGGGAAAGGTCACATCCTGACTTTCTTCCATTTATAACCTCAGCAGACAGCTATGCCAGGGATGTGTGCAGAGCTTTCTGAAGGACACTTCCTCCTCAGATAAAAGAATATGGGATGCAAATCAACTGCAGCGCAACCAAGCTACTTGCTCAATGCCTTCTAAAGCACTTTCCTGTGATCAGAAAAACCACATTTCAGTTGTTATTCCAGAAAAAAAAAAAAAGTTGGCAGGCAACTTCAAATAGAAATTAAATTAATTAAACCCAACCCGTTATCAATTATTTAGATAACTCTTATATATATACATAATGCTGATATGACTGTGTTCCCACTCCAGAGTGATCAGCCCTGAGAAGAGTAAAGTGGAACAGGAAACTTGTTTTCCTATCTGGGAGACATGCTGAGGTCACAAAAATATCCTCTGTTACAGGCTGGATCAAACCCAAGAATTCTGAGTTCTTTTAATGAGATAAAGAGAGTAAAGTATGTCTGACACTCATCTGGGATGTTCTGACTTTTTCTGAAATGAAACACAAAACTAAATCAGACTTTCCCACCTACCAAGTCTACGATTTGCCCACTAACAGACCTCCCTCTTCGGGAAACTATCCCCTGAAAGCTTTACTGCAGCTAGTATAGTCACACAGGAAGCCTTATTCCATAAAAACATTCACTGCTGTCAGCTAGGAATAAAGTTACAGTTTACAAGGCTAAAGATAGTGTTGTATTCTTAGTTCTGTCCCCCTGCTCAAACTGTGACCTCCCATTAAGTCTCTTAAAAATGCCTCTAAAGCATGTGAATAATTCAGGAGGCTAATTTTCTTCAAGCTTTCTTTCAATCAACTGCATTTAAAATTGTGTTTCCTTTTTTACATCACTGCTCTGTTTTCTCCTCTGCCCAGCAGTGAATTGCCATCTCTGTGTGTACTTGAAAGAGAGTTATAAGTATGACAAATAATGTTAATGAGCTATTATCAAAAGCTGGTCACCTCCCTGTGACTTTTTCAGCCTACTGCCAGAATATACCAAGACTACTCTTAATATATGTACACTCTGAACGCATTGAAAAGGAAGTACATAACTCACTCAAGCCTTTTCTTCTCGAGGGCAACAGTTCCCCTTAATCCATCACCGTAGCCCAATGAGGCTAATGCAGTGTTCTATTGCAAACCATTACGAACATACTTTTCATTTTTATAATGTCTTTCATCCAACAGAGATGGACCCCAAGGTGCTTTAGAGATTGCGTTGTATGGTGTGATAATAACAGTACATGGATCACTGCACTCACGCTGAAATATAGACCCTCTGGGGTGGAAAGCAGCAGACATCTACCATTGCCAGGAACACTAGGCAATATATTAAAACAGAAATGAAGGCTACTTTATCCTCTTGTACCCACAGGTGAACACAGGTAGGCTGGACTGTGTTTTCTTGTGATATAATTTAGCCAGGAAATGAGAACCAACAGTGTCAGAAATACGGCCTGAATTTTAAACACTTCTGAAAACATGTTGTTTCCTTATGTTAGTGTTAAAAGAGAGTTAAAACTATATAAATCCAAGGCTTGCTCTGCATTAATCTTGACCTCAACAGAGTTCAGGACAACCTAGGGATCCTCCACACCCTGTCAGGTCAACCTCCTGCTGTTAGAAATACCAACACGGTCCTGCTCTAATCATGCCAGGAGCTGCTGAAAGGGAGACAGAGCAACCAGTTCTTGCTTTTGAAGAGAGGCTGACTATTTGCATTCCCTTTGTGGTGCTGGAGACCACTCTGGTCCCACTATTTCATGTGCTCACCTGCACTCTTTGTTTGTATCTCTAGGTTACTGTTCCACATTCGGATGTGCAAACCCCAGGTAGGTTACATCTTTATATATGCAGCACTAGCACTGATCCAATTGGAGCTCCTACCTCTTAAGCTCTACTTAATGTATACAAACCAAAACCAGGAGAAAAGCAGAGGAGAAAGTTAGATTCAGTATTTCTTCTTACTTAATTTTTCACTTTTATTGACTTCTTTAACTAAACACTGCAGGTGAAAAATGCCATTTTTACAGTTATCATACCACTATCTACACTTTAATGCTAGAAATAAGATTCTGTTGTAGAATTTAGCATTAATTTGCAGTTAAAGGAATGCTGCTGTTGAGCAAAAATATGAGATCAGTCACTAGTTAGTAAGTTTATGTGTTCAAAATTTCCCTGTGCTGCATCACCTTTACTTCATCAGACATACAGATAAGTCTCTCCTCATTGTATTTCTGTCCTGACTGAGACACAGTGACTTCTATAAGCCTCACAGGAATGGAGAAACCACTACTTTGACTTAATGCAGAGGCCAATCTCTTACACTGGCCAGATCCAGACTTTCTAAACATTAGGGAAGGCTTTTCAGTGGGCAGAGAGGCTAATTTAGATCTTGTGAGTTTTGAAAGAAAAAACTTCACGGGACACCACTAAGAAGACTGTTCTAAAATGGGCAGCACCTTTTATTGGGTTTCTGACTGAGCTACTCATAATTGATAGAGCTCAGTGTGCCCAGTACAGTTATCTCAGCAATAACATTAAACAAGAGTAAATGTGGAAGGGATCCAAATCAACAAACTTTTAGAATTCCTATATCTACATACTGGATAAAAACAGGAGGAGTCATAGCGGATCTAAGCATCTGGCTAAAGATTCCATTTATATTTGCTGTGATTTTTTTTTTCTGGATTCTTCATATGTTTCTTTATTCTGAACTCTTGTTTTTGTGACAGTAACATATAAAAAACGCTGTAAAGACTTTAAAATCCTTCTGGATTTTTTTTTTGTTTTAAATATCTCCTAATTCTGTTGTAACTGAGCAAATTTCATTTTTCATAATTTCAGAACACAAAACATTGAATTCCACTTTCCCCTTTATCTTCTTATGAATACTGCATCAATACTTTATTCTGAGGTGAAAGTATTCAAAGAAATCAAAAATTTTATATGCAGATAAACACTCCTATATTAACAACTCTCTTTTAGTTATTTTTATAGAGTATTCTAGTATTCCCAATTCAGTTTAGGAAAGAGAGCGATTAATATAGGGAGTACAGAATGAATTTATTAGCATCTAGTTACAAAATCTGTAAGAATATAATTCACCACAAATTAATACAGCTGGGTAATTTGAAAAAAAAAATACTTCAAGGTCAACATTAAACAGTATAAATAGCAATTCCTTCATCACAAAAAGAAGTAAGATAAGTCGAACAAGGAATTAAAAAAAACCCCAGGACCTTAAAGAGAACAGATTTCTCTAAGACTTGAAACACCAGTAAATGGTTGAAGATTAACAGTTCACACCTTCTGGTGCCTGGACTGTGTTTAATGACCGTCTAGACAGAGCAGTTCAAACAATTGTGAATTTATCATCTCGATAAAGTACTAAACTACAAACTGAAGAACAAAGCCTGGGTCTTTCAGGTTGTGGTTCTGTAGTTTCCTTGAACTAACAGATTCTTCTGATTATTATTACGAGTTATACTACTGGGGACAATGACAACTGTACTTTTCTTAATGAGTAATAATTGTCTCAAATTATTCTGTCCTGGCAAAAGCATGAAACAGTCTGTGCTTTTGAAAACCTCTTGGGCCTTGACCTTGGAAACATTTGCATTTTTGTTTAACTTTAAACACCCGAGTAATTCTGCTAAGTTCAGTGATTAAACAAATGAAACTGATGGACAGCTAGAGGCTCCCATAACACTGACCAGAGCTCTCTGTGTCGTTCCCCTTTGTAGGAAAGTGAGGTATCCTCCTCACTCAATCCGAGTGGCTGCTGTGAGGAGAAAGGATCCCTTCACTGGGGAGCTGAAGCAGGCAGGGATGGGAACAAATGAAGAATGAAATACATTCGGAGAAAATCCTTCTGGGGCAACACTGATGAATTAGCATGCTTTATTTTGCAAAAATCCCCCGTTGTTTTCTCTAATTTATTATAAAGGTCATTAACTCCAGCTTGCTCTGTGGGGACTCATATACCTGTGGTGATGATAACCATGCAATAAACATGTTTACAGTGCTGTATCTGATGGAAATCTTAAGTTTTTCTGTTATGTTCTCTCTGATTTCTACACCAATTCTTTTGTCCCTCAATTCTTAGATAATCAGACAGCGCTGTAAAAATGTGTACACTATGAACAAAATAAAATATACTTGTGAGTCTGGACTTTTCTTACTGATTTGAAAATTACAACAGCAAACCAATTAGACAGTTGGTCAAACCTAGTTCCGATATATTTTTTACAGAAGAATTCCACCAAACAAGCATGACCACGTGTGTAAGCCTGTAGCACAGACAACAGGGGCAGTACACAGAGAATTTTCACTGACATGCTGCGTTCCCAGGGGTTGGAAGTGACACTGCTTCTACCAAATTTGACTTTATGTGCAAGCTACAGCTGTAGACGGCAGTGGGAGACTCTTCCAGAGGTGACCAGCACCTTCTTCCTACACAGAGGTATCAGTGGTGTTCTGGCTCCCGCTGGCAAACAGGAGACTCTGCTTTGCAGAACCTGATGTTCTGCATCTCCCTTCTCTTACAGGTGACATATCCAAACTATGACCGGGTTGATACTGGAACCATTAACAACTATAAAGCTTTTCTTTCCCTGACTTTGTGGCAAACCACTTTGGAGGGTTGTAAGCCCTGACGTAGAAAGTAGAACATGTATCATGAAATATGCCCTGTTAGTCACTATATATGCATTTATTTTAGGAAAGGCATTCATATCTAACATGTAATACATTGTAACATCAGTGTATGGGTACCTCAAACGTGGTACATAAAGGAGTGGTTACTTCATGCACGAGCTGAAAACCCATATAAAGAGACTTCAATGGGAATAAGGATCCTGGACAAGAATATGTAATATGACTACTTCTCTTTGGCAAAATAACCTTTCCACTCAGTGAAGTTATAACAGCGCTGCAAAGAAAGAAAGATGGACTTTAAAACTCTGTGTAGGCCAAATTCTGCTGTGCATACCACAAAACACCAAACATCTCAACCAGAAGTACTCAAAATGGTTTACAGCCATTCAGACACTGATAATTGTCAAGGCCAAAAGTGGAATAGGGCTGACATTCAAAAGGAATCTGTTTCTCAGTAAATGCATACTGAGAAGAGAGGGGGTGGAGAGGAAAAGGAAGAAAGTTATTTTAGCCATTCCTGGTACAGTAAATCGTTGGACCTGAATAACAAACAACAAATATTCAGTGTGGGATTTGGCTAACTTTGGAACGGTCTAATTTATCTATCTTTATATTGAGATGAATCACTCTCAGGAAATGTTTCTGCAGGGAACATAGCCCAGCTACCCCCATGTGAGACAACTAACTTGTAGATGTCTTTGCTAAGACAGGAAAATTTCCTATCCTTTATCTCTACTGTCTCTTATAGCTCCTTTAAACACAGCATTAGCCCCCTGAGCTGAGAAAAATTCTTGTTAGCCAGGTTCCCTGGAAGCCACCATTCTATACATGTATAAAAAATGCAGAAGATGGGAGACTCTTAAATCCATCAGAGAATTGTCTGTTCAGATAAAGCAAAACCAGCAGATTAGTCATGCTTCTTTAATGCAAATAATTGCAGTACTTGCTTACATTTTCCATGGCAATGCCCATCTTTTGTGAGATAATGCCTTTAAACACTACCCAGCACAAGCTTCACTGAGTCTTAGCCAACTCCCTCAATCCCAGCAGTGTTAATCCATGATTAACTCCTAGATCTGTTCACAAGTCTGTTCTTTAAACCTCAGCAAATGTAATTCCTCTTGGCTGCTCCTTAATAACTTGTTCTCTTGCTCCCCTTCCTTCACAATTTTAGGCATTTCTCTGCTCTCATTTCTTGCTGGCTTGTGGTGAATTAGTACACAACACAAAAGTAGGAACTTCATCTCTGTGCTGCTGTTAGTCAGAAAGACATCCAACCTTTATGACACCCAGGTTACAAGCCCTCAGAAACAGTGGCTAGTGCTGCACCTTCTAGTGCTGCACCTCAGTCAGGATAATGATCAGACTATAAAATTATGGAACGAAAAATATGTTTTTATGGTCTATTTCAATTATTCCTACCACTATTAGTTTTTAATACACAACCAAAACTTCCACACTACCATAGCAACAACTAGTAACAGTAACAGTCAAGTGAATTCAGTGGCAAAGCCCTATTTCTGAAATGCAGAAATTTGAGAATAGTGTGTTTATTAATACGAAGACATTTAAAGTATCCAGAGTTTTAATATACATTGCAGAGTTAGGGGGAGCAAAGGAACGGAAAATGAGGTTGAACAGAAACTAAATCTATTTGATGATTCTGCTGCTTTGTGAAGCTAACAGACTTGAAAATTTTCAAAAATGTCATAATGACATTCTAATGGCAAAAGAAAGGTTTTATTTGGGATTTCAGTTTCAAAATAATAATAAACTATTTTATGAAAAACTTGATTTTGTTTTAAATGGACTCTCATAAATGTAAGATATCAGATACGTTTTTGAAAAAAAGCCTACATATTTCATAGAAATAAAAAAAAAAAAACCCTGAAAATAGTCATCTAATACCTGTAGGGACAGGAGTAGCAAACACAGTTATATTTCAAGATTTGTTCTAGAATTCTCTGATCTAGCATTAAAATATTTGGAATGTTCATTGGCTCCCTCACTATACAGAAATGTCAGCTATTTTTCCTTTAAACTTTACCCTAATGTGAAGTTATTTAAATATGAAGTTAACATTTGAATAGAAGAGAGATCTTTCACATAGACAGCTAGGGGAAAAAAATAAGGCCTTGGTTCTTACCGCAATGAGCAGCAGGGAAAAATAGTACAGTACAAAAATCAGGGAGACATAAGGATCAGGGAAACAATAGAAAGAGAGAGTGAAGTAGGAGCAGGTAGAATAAATAAGCCCCAAGAGAAAGAGACTTTATACAAATCAGTGTAGAAAGTTCCAGTCCAGGTCTCATTACACAGAATGGTTGATTGAGGAATTGAATTAAGATTTGCAAAGGTGAATAGGGATACAGAAAAAATTCTCTACCATGCCAGGAGCCTTTGCTTTCAACTTTTCTGATGAACACCATCTTCAGCACAGATTTTGCTGTAGTTAATTCAGTGCGTGCCCAGAATAAACCAACTGGGAGTAACAAAAGAAATTCAGGAGTAATTTTCATTTTAAGTGCTATTATCTTATTGAAACAAAATGCAAAGAGAGAGAAACACTAAACCTCACTTTCTTCTGTCTTCCTCATATTATTGTATCTGTAATGTATCTGTATAAAATACAATAAAGCTGCATCCAGTTTAACAAGAAAGCAAGGGCAGAAGCATGTATGAAAAAAGCACGTGTCGTAGACTGGAAAAAGTTTAAAAAAAGAAAAAGAAGCAAGAGTTATGATTAATATGGGAGAAAATCAAAGGAATGCTTTATTTCAATTAAAAAAAAAAACAAAAAAACAAAAAAACAAAAAACAACCCAAAACTTAACAAAAGATAAGGAGGATCATGTGCTGAATAAAGGTACTAAACAATCTTATTTGTCTTAAAAATAGATCTTCACTTCCATCACTTGTTAGTCTTGGCATAACTGCAGAATTTTGTTCCCATTGCATATTTACACTTGACAACTTGTATGTTACTTTTTATTCCTGGAAAATTCAAGCTAATTAGATGCACTGACCCTTTTTACCTGAGCATGGATTGCTCTGGGAATCAGGAGTTGGCAGAACAGTCTGCACATCATTCCAACATACTCTGCCATTTCTTTTTCTAACCAGAAGGCCACCAAAAGTCAAATGGGATCTTGAAATGTAGACAAGTGTTGTCTCCTTGGAACTATGACTAAAATCTTTTATCAGAGTTAATTCCTCTATGATTCAATAGTAGTTAAAAAAAAATAAACCTTCAGATGTTACTGTCTTGTAGATACCTTTACATGTTCCCATTACTTTACAGGCCCAAACCAGCAACTTAAAAGAAATTTGGTAATATTTTTGGTATACTTTTAATGGCTATTTCAGATTATCTATATACTTACAAATTCTATTATTAAAATTAAACACTATTTCATATTAATCTAATTGTTCCCACTGGAGTCAAAGGAAAAGCTACTGAACTTGAAGAAAATGTTTTTTTGATGATATTTAGTACTAGAGAAATATATTCAAGTTTATTTAGGTTTATTTATCATATCCCCTTAAAATCCTTTGCAGTTAAAAATAGACACAAGGGTCATCATCAGTTTTTTTGTGACTGTTACGTTCACATGGAATAAAAGTACATACTATGGCAATAGATATTTACTATATATTCACTTAAATTCAAGATGCTTTGATAGTGAAAATAATGTATATAAACAGATATCTTAAGGAGTCACGACACTTGTTGCAGAATTGTGTCAATGTTTTGCGACATGTTACCGTTAATGAATAAAATGAGACATGATACAAGATGTTGGAAGCTAAAATTAGATGTGTTGTTCCATCAGTGGTTATGCACATTTTCTTTTCTCTGGTTTGCTTGAGCTGGATCGTAATCATTGCCAGAGCATTAGAAGCCAAGCTAAGACTTCCCTTGTCCCTGAAAAGTTTATGTTCACACAGGAATGAATGTCAAGACATAGAATATATTTCTTTTCAAAATAGTACAATAAATAACATCACAAAGGTCAAAGCTGTGATTGCATGAACAGTTTTCATTATGCCAAATCTTGATTATTGGAGTTAGTGATGTAAGCTCAGCATAGCGATTAGCAGAATGAATACTAGAAAGAATTATATATATTTGTTTTTTATCAGCTAAAGGCAGCTTTCACATTAACTTTAATTATCAACAGGTTTCCTCACATCTCCATAGAATACTCATCTTACCTGCAATTTGTCTGCCACAAACACTCTTAGTTCCTTTCTCTAATATTCCTGTCCTTCTTATACCTCCTGTCTTTTCTTACATAATAATTTTCAAATGACACATCTGAGTGTTCCTGCATTATTACTCCTTTCGACCTTTCCACTGAGTTTAACAAGATAGATCTCTCTTTTTTTTTTCATGTTCCCCAAACATTTTCAGCCTCTTGCAGGACTGAATTTTTTAATCTTGATGCTTACTTACAGCACTGGCCTGTTTGTCTTTATATGGATAACAAGTTTCTCAGGAAGGTTTCTCAGAAAAATAGAGGAGGAAAAAAAAATAAAGTTTATTGTAAAGAAAATCAAAAACAAGGACAAGCATGATCAAAACTTATATGCCCCAGGAGGAGAGAGAAGAGACCATGACAGAAACAGTTCCCAGAAGACAGCAAATTGAGCACCAGTGAAGATATATTTGGAAGCTAGTCTGTTCCTTCTACAGTTTTATCATCACTTGCATCTCCATTATTTAGGATATTAATAAGGAGAACATATGAACCTGGAAAAGTACTATGACGTGGGTGTTGATTTTGTTTGTTTGTGTGATTGATATACTGCTTCATGTCCTTTTGTCTTCCCAGGATGCACCCTCAACTTCACTGAACTTGTGCTACACTTTCATAGTGCAAACTGAAATGATGTTTCCTTAATTTTGTAATAATGGTTAACTCTGACAACACTACATGCTACTGCTGGCCATCATTATGAATGGAGTCCAAAAATATTGCTTCTAAGTTTCTTAAACCTCTTGAAAGTCTCAGCCTGTATCTTCTGGATTAGCCCTGGCAGGAAAAAGTGACAGAACTGGATCACAGTCTGTTGATCGGTAGTAAAATAAAGAAGAATTATTTTTTTTTCCAAATGAAATATCAATAGTTATCCCACTTAAAAAAAAAGTTATTACAACTTCACCAGCCCAGATAATTCCCCAAGGAGCAGATTCAGTGCAACAGAAAACTCTGCCCAGTAAGGAGGAAAGACCAGGCTGAGTGATAGCAGCTTTCCTCTCACACTGTTCCCTTGTTTGTGGTGGTCCTCTCAGCACACTCCCTTATCCCATTTTTACTTTCCCTTTCCGCATATCTCATTCAGAAAATGAAGGCAGAAGCAAAGAGGTTTACCTTCTCTACACTCTGTAATCCAAATTAGAAGTTCTAGGCACCTCTGTCAAGTGACTTTATGCATCCATTTCTGTTCTACGTGAAAACCTACTCACAGTTTTTACAGAGGCTATACATAACAGCAAACATAACTTAAAAATATTGTAAAGGAATTAGAGTTGAATGGGTATGATGAAGATAATAAGAAAGTGATGTTATATTCTTACAATTTTGCAGAATTGCCTCCTCTTACAATGTGCATTCATTCATTTATCTGTTGCAACATGTTTCTTAATTTTCTGGTTGCCACTGTCTCACTAATGAGGTAAGGATTAGGAAAGTATTTAGAACCTGCTAAAATATTTCTAACAGGCATTCTTAGACTCTTTCCAGTTAGAGTCAGTCCAAGAAATACAGAAGAACAAAGCCAGTACCACTCTGAAAAAGAAGCAATTTCTTTGCCTGATAATAGAATTTTATTACTGGATTCTGTTTATCTCATTTATTCCATTTCTTGATTTAGTGTCATGAGGCAGATATAAGGAGCTTTTGTATCATGGGCTGCAAAGCAGCAGCAAACATCAGCCAATTAACTTGTACAATGTAAAACAAAGGACCGCTGAAAATTACAACCTCTGCCTTCCTCCTCATTGTGCCCAAGGTCTGCCACTGGCCTCTGCCAACAATTCAGCATATAAGCTGCTGGATGCTGCAGCATCCAGCCCTTTCTGTCCCGCCTAAGACTTGTTAGATTTACAGACAGAGTTTCACTTGACTCTGTCTTCCTTTGTACTTCCCTTTCTTATCAAATGATCACCTAACTACTTCAGTTACTGCTTTCCCACAGAAAAATAGGTGTACCCTAGAAGACTGGACTAGAGATTTATCCTGCCTGGCCATCCCAGGGGCTGCACTGAGGCGATAGACTTGCTAAGAGGAAAAACAGTCTGCCCCAAACCCTGACAGGGTGGGTAGATCCAGACATCCACCTCCACTCCCGAGCCCGGGTGCGGACGGCAGCAGCAGCAGCAGCAGCATCTCCCTGTTCCCGAAAGCACCACGAGGTGTCAGGGCACAACCGCGGCTGCGGCGGGACCAGGAGCGCAGCCGGACGGGCACGGGCACAGCCCCGCTCCGCAGTCTCTACAAACAGCTCTACTGACGGCAGAAGGAGAACGAAGAACCCAAACCCTTAGACACGTACCTGCTCCTCAACACAGAGTCTCTCCCTGCTTTCTTGCACTATCGGATTAATGAGTGTTCATATTTTTTCCAATTTATGAAAAAATCCAATGTAAGATTTTTAAGGGGAATGGGGACAGACAAGATAGCTACAGAACTAGAAGAACAAAGCCTGTTTTTTAGCTGACATTTCACAAGGTCTCTTTAAAGTAAATTCCCCTTCTCTCATCACTAGAATTGGCAGGTAGCAGGTTAGAAGGCGCTGGTTTCCAGAAAAACAATGCTGCTTCCTACATTTCTTCCACCAGAATCCATCTCTACTCCTACTGGGCTGAATCTATTTAAAATCAACTAATACTCTACACCTGCCTCCTTCCCTCCAACAGAGCAGGAACAGCTGTTTTCTCATGGTTTTAAAGTACCCATATGCTTTGTTACAAACAACCTTGGTGGTACATATATTATTCACTCACAAATATTGCTGCAATGAAAGTGCAAGACGGTGATGCACTTATGACAGGGAACAGATGAGTTGTGTAAAGCTGTCTGTGGTCAACTCCCAACCTTTTCCCTTGGGAAGGGCTTGTTGGGAGTATTCTCCAAATGAAAGAATTCCTTCCTTTGCAGCATTGACCAAAATAGTATTTCTTGCTGCAAATTTTCACCACAGAATTTCATCATTCCAGAACTGTTGATTTCTTTCAGATAGTGGTCTGTCACCAATGCATAACCTGTGACCTGATCGTAGTGTAAGAGATATTTAATTTTATTTATGGATCATATATAGAATTTAATTTTGCTAAATCACATCGAGAGAAGAATCAAGCTTAGGTGTTGCACAAAGGAAAGGCACAGCTAGTTATGAAGGTAGAGTAATTTAGCATTATTTACTATGAGTCCAAGTGATTTCCCAATTTGAACTTCCACTTTATTCTTTAAGAAATGTCTTTTGGTGTACTAAGCCCTTTTCTGATGAGATACATTGCTCAGGAAAGGACTTAGTGGTATTTAAGTCTAAGATTCTAGTACAAGTATATGAGTAGATCACAAAACAGAGAGATAGGTCATTTGGCTTTCCTGTATTGAAGAAGATGTTTAGAGGTCAGAAACCTCAAGACATCATTTCTGCAGAAGGCCACGCACACTGGGCTTAACTAAGCTACCTAGCTTCTTTGTTCAAGCAGAGTAAGAACAGCACACAGGATCCAAGGTGCACATTGATTAAACAATCAGTTGCAAATCTGACTCATGTGCAGTCAATAGTAGCACAAGGGTTTCCAAGCGTTCTGCAAATTGTTTAGCAGGACAGTCATTTTACCATTATGGGTCAGAAATGACAGATTGCAAGTGACTTATTTAGTGTGGCATCCCTTTGCAGAGCACAAGGAAGCTGTTCACAAAAGGGTAAATACATGACTAATTATTTCCCCCATCTGCATTTCACTGAATGTAAAGGATAATTTGCCCAGCCTCGTTTTGTTACTGGCTAATTGTGGCCTGAATGATGTCATCTGAGCGAGTGAATGCCCCAACAAGCAACACAGAACTTGGGAGAGGCTGCAGATTTTATACACGTGGCCTTTGCAAACTGAGGCCCCAAAACCTTCTAGTTACTGAGTAATGATAGAACTAGTAAATCTTCGCACTTTTTAACACCTCAGATTCCAGTTGTTTTTTAGTTTCTGTCCTTTAATCCAGACCTTTCCAAAATTGATATTTGTCCCATATTGAGTGTTTTCTCTGCTTCTTAGAAGAAATATAGGAAAAGCTAAGTAATTTTCAAAAAAGAAGCAAATCCCATTTGTTCTTAGCCCAAGCTTTCCAGCTGAGAGAGAAACATAAGTGGGCAACCACACACTTTTTGCTATCCTTCAGGAAAAGTGATCAAAACATGGTGAGATCACAATTCCTTGAAAGTTTCAGTTTGCAGACGCTAAAAAAAAAAACAAAACCATAAATACGTTCATTTAGCAGCAAGTGAGAATGATCTTCATCTCTGCAAAGAGCACATTTCACTTTGGTGGCCAAATGGACTGTTTCTCTTCTTTCTACTATGTCACTCATCAAGGGAACTGAGACTGTGGATACACTATTTGCCAGTAAATCATTGCTTAATTAGAAAGAGTGAGTATTGGTGACATTATGCCTTAGCAGGAAAGCTGCAGGAGGGAACAGGGATGGACAGACACAAACAAGGATGGCAAGCATGACTAGGTTGGAACAGAACAGAAAAGCGGGAAACGAGATGAATAAGAACAAAACTGCCTACACAGAACTGTCTATAAATCACCATAAGACACATTTTTCTCTTGATCTTGGTACTCTGAACATTTTTATAGTTGCACTGCCATAAAATATCTGGAACACTGAAAACATAAAGATTGATTTTCTCCTCTAGAGGGAAGAACTACCCACTAATGCCAACAGTCTGTTTACTCAAGTGAGTAGTTTAGTTAGTGAACTCTATTTACTCAAGTGACACCATTCCGGACCATCAGAATAACTTCAGCTAAACAGTTCTCTAACAGAAAATACAATTCTGTCAAAATCAAAATACTTCAAAATTCAATCACTTTGGTCTATAGTTTTTCTCAAGGAAAAAGAACTCACCAATGTCAAAGCATCTGATTATTCAATTTAAAAACAGATTCTTATTTCAATATATAGTGCTTTCTTTTCTCTTGAATTAAAAGTAGGGACATTTCAGTCCTGCAGAACCAAAATGCCATGTACATTCTGCAACAAATTTATTAGACGTGTATTTCAGGAATAATATTTTGTACTTTGAAACTGAAATGAAAATAAGCTACATTGTAATGAAAAAAAAAACAAACCACAAATCTTGTTCTTTCCCTAGCTCAGTGATATATATTATTTGATGTGTGGGGTTGTTTTTTTCTGAAAGGATCGTCACTTAATTCAATACATAGAACATGATAGAAAATACATAATGATCTTTTCTCTCTGTTTTGTATTTTTTTATGTCTTTTTCAGCAGCTGCTCTACAGAAGGAGTGACAAAGGTAGAAAATACTTTTCCATCTTTCAGTGGGGCCTGTATATGAATCAGGCAAAATCACAGCTCTGTCCCCCTGTGAGAGCAGGGAGGAGAGGTGACCATGATTCTGCCTTCTCTTCTACATCAGCAGCTGGGCTACATCTTCCAAAAACTGCTTTTAGAAGACATAGATACTGCATTCCTAGGAGTTCACAGAGAAAGACAGCTTTTGTGTTTCTACGTAAGGTACACACCTGTTCACAAACCATTCTACAAGCTTTGCCAAAATGATCCAGTGAACCTTTGCTCTCCTTTCCCTTGAAAGCCCTTTAAGTAAAAAGGTTACACTCTGCAATCTAAAGGCTGTCCCTGGCCTGCACAGCTGGTGTTGGTTCAGATGATGGTAGCTTTCCTGGTTCCACCTTCTAAATCATATTAAATGGCAGCTAAAACATGTGATTATTATTCAGGATGTTGCTTTTCAATGCAAACAGCCAGCAGCTGCCACAGAGATAGTTTTCTCAGTCTCAGGATAGAGAGACGAAAAAAAAAAAGCAATGGTCTAGGAAACTGCTAATAGGAAGAAGATGGACAAACATTTTTTTTTCGAGATATAGAAAAAACTCAAGAGATCTATTTTGGGAACTATATGTTTTCCTTGAGCAGGAACAGCCAGAGAGGCAGAAGACAGCAATGTCCTTCATTTGTGGGAGTTCATCTGTTGTTGAACTCTGCTTTCCAGCAATGACTTCTTTCCCCTAGGGCCATAAGTGTGAGTCTAAACCACACTTCCCATCTCTCTGAATGGTAGCTAGGGGCAGGCATTTCCAGTGAATTTCTCTTTCCAAGCCTATGTTCTTTCGTGCTCCCTGTTTTTAACATCTTGCAGCTCAACTTTGCTCTGCTCTGTGCAATGAAATCTTACGAAACAGATAGCTCAAGGAAAAAGTACAAACTTTTCCAGCACTTGAACTTGATAGAAGTTAGTTTGCCCAGAGCAATGCCTTCCTCCTCAATTGTATTTATGAAAGTGTTTGTGTGAAGACAGCAAAGTAAACACATTCTTCTGTTAACTCCATGTATTTTCTCTGCAAATACACTTTGCCTTCCCTAAGGATGCTGGAAGGGGCCTTCTTTCTGCTTCCTTCTGGTGTAATCTGAAACTCACTTCACTGAAGAAGTATGAAGCAATGCCAAAATGAGAAAAAAGAAATCACAGGCAACTGTGTGCTGTGGTGGAGGAATGTGCAGAAGGTTTATATGCAACAGGAAAAATTACAATTTTAGTGCTTCTCTCAGCAAAGTAGATTACCAAATGTTCTGAATTTACAATTTAAGTGAATCAATCATTTTGGCTATTACTCTACATTTAGACTAGTGGAGTTAAGAACAAAATCTGTCCATTATTTTTTAAGGCAACTGTTAAATATATGAAGCATAAAACAGGCTTCCTAATGCAAAAAAATACTCCAACAACCAAAAACCCAAACACATCTAAATCCCATCACTGTTAGCAAAAATTAACATAAGTCTTTTGTAATCTGCAATGCAGCACCGACTTAACTACTTTACAATTCTACTAATTTTTTAGATTGTTTGATAAGCCTTCTATGGAAAGCCAACAAAAGAACAAGGGTTTAGACAAACAGTTTCAAAAACTGAAAAGGGAAGTAGGCACGCAAATGTCACCATCTTCTGTACAGATGCTGTCCCTAGCTTCCTTTGTCTTATTGGGAATCACCATCACACTTCGATTCTCTTTTCACACTAAGTTATTTCTTTGTTATTCAGTTTTCCTGTGACAAATACGATACAAACATGATTAGAGTGAGGAAGCAATAAAATCCCTATCCTGATCTGGATAAGCTGAGTGGCTTTTCATTTGTTTTGTGAGATGCTTTGGCCTTCATGAAAAATGCTATCCTTTCAGTTCAAGAAAGATGGGCAAACTGTGCCATGGCTAACAAACAAACTGCAGACATTTATGAGAAAGTGTACAATCTCATCTGGGAACCATTATACAGTGATCACATTCCAAGTAATTTCAACCTAAGACTTATCATTTTTTCTTGTTTGTTTAAGTTGGCTACTAGGATTGATCACCTTGGAGAAATGAATCACAACAATGGCAAATCCTAGGGCAGACCATTTAATTAGACCTGTTGCTCTCATTTAAGAGTTAGTTTTACCTTACAAGAGAAGACAGTGAACTATTTATTACAGCCAAACATTAGCAGATTGGAAAATACAAGACCTCTGTAGAGCAAATCAGGCTACTGATCTATACTGAAAACATTCATCAGCAAGTGTTCTGTTATTATACCTGTAGGATGGTCGCATGTTAATAACCTGGTTGAATGTGAATGATGATAAAGACTCTCTTACCATCCTTGTTTCCCACATCTCCTCCTTCACTTTATAGCATGCACAGCTATATCATTCATTCCTCATCTCTCATCTCCTTCCACTCCAATTTGCACTTCTCTCCACACTTGTCATCACTCTGACCCTCCTTCTAATCCCAATGCTCAGACTTGGGAGCAGAGATTTCTCTTTGCCTTTTTTTCAGCTATCCTCCTTCTTTTTCCTTTGAATATTTCTGACTTCATAAGGCTTCAGCAAAAATCCTTAGTTACTATGCTTTGTAGTGGGTGGGCATCGGAGTTTACACCCATCTCCACTAACATGAGGACAGCAGTGTGGTCACAAGTTCCCTACAAAGGCAACTTGTAGGTGGCCCTGAAGGCCTCCGGAGGGCACTGTAAGGACACCTAAATGAGGCTCTGTCTTTCTCTGACAAGTATCTAAGGAACCAACAGACAACGCTGAGCACCTCCATCCTGACAGAACCCAGACCACCATACAGGTAACTCACAGTGAACAGATGACCTTTTATAAAGAGAAAGGTGTGGGTGCTGGGGTTTTTTGTGCCCTCCTGTTAGTCACTATCTTCTATAATTGCCTTAGTTTTGCTGATTTGATTGAGAAAAAGATTTGGGCTCAGTGATCTGCTCCACCCAGCCTAAGAAGGATTGCAGAAGAGTGCCCTAACCCGAGATCTAGCCTGCGTCCACTCTTGCTGTCGAAAAGGGAATGCCATCTTATTACGAGTTCTGAGGCAGACCAGAGAAAAGTCTGCTACAAGCCGTGTTTCAGATCCCACTCCTTGCAATGCTTATGGTCATTGAGTATTAGACCATAACTGGTTCCATTTTTGTGAAGTACTGGGAATATGAATCTAAACATGAGATCACTGTTCATCAAATATATGCTCAAACTGCTGGGTGCAGGGAGTGGTGCAGGGGAATCCCTTTTGCTTTCTGAATAAGAGTTTACCCGTTAGGTTATTATGCAAAAAGATAAAGCCACATCCTGCCACAGATCACAGTAGTCTGAACTATGGTGTGGGTACCTGGCTCAAGGCATCCAGTCCAAACAGTGTTGCATACACAAAAAGACAGGGATAGCAAATAGATGTTTTGTCTGCTGACTGAGAATCAGGTTGAACCTATGCATCAAAATCTCAACATAAGCAAGACTTAAGAAAGCTCATTCTTGTCCCTTTTTACACTGACTGTTTTACAGTTGGGACTCAAAAAACAAAACCCTGGCTGCTATTCTTATTGCATTGATGATATTTTCCTTTCCTTCTTCTTCTGATAAAAGATATTACGTCCTAAGCACAGATTTGCTCAACCTTTATTGTCACGTCTTCCTGGTTACTACAACACAACTTCTAGATGATAAAAGGAGGAGTCTGGACAATGGTGTATCATACAAAGATTTGCTGTACTAAGTCAATATTGGGGTTAATAAACTTCTCTCAAAATACTTTTTATTGCTCTTTACTCAAGCTGAGTATCATTAACAGTATAAGCATACTCCCCACCCAAGGTAAGTTAATTTGACCTCCTTGCTTCTAATTTACCAAACATAGCCATGCCATATTGCTTTACCAATAATAATAAGAACTAGAATGATCAGTTGCTTTCTGAAATTCATTTTAAAGCAACCCATCAAATTAATCCTCAGTGTAACTCTGTTGAACTGTTGTACCCAGCAGAAACATTGACTGAAATTAAGACATATGAAGATCTATATCTGAAAGAGACGCCACAGAGACAATCCACAAATTATTGTAATCCCCGAATATCTGATCTGGAAACATGTGATCACAAGGTAATTTTCCATGCGATAGTGTCAGTGGCTTGTACATCATGACATAACCCCTCATTTAACCATATATTAGAAAAAACATTACATCAGTACATTTAAATCATCCTGATTTCCCTCTTTTTTTTTTTTTTTTAACATTGTGTTAATCCTTGTTTCCTGACTCATTGGCGGGAAGAAACCCTGTAGACAGCTGGATGTCATATTTCAGTCTGTAAAATTATAACTTTGAAAACCACATTTGATTCATTCCAAAGCTTCAAGAAGAATTTAACCTCAGCAGGCACAACCCATCACATATTTACATATGTAAGAAAATACATTTAAAGGACAAACATGCTGACAGATTGTCTGATGCCACAACAAGCAAAAGCTATGAAATTCCTATAAAATTGTGGTAGCAGTTTCTCTCCTTTTGTTTTTACTGGGTATATAACCATGCAGGTCCAGAAGTCTGCATGCTGCACCAATCCATTTTGGATGGAATGCAGAATTTTTGTTCTGCCCATAGTTTTTATTTTAGAAGAACAAATAGGAGGTGTTACTATTAGTAATTATACCGTAAAATGGTATAAAGCTTCAGGCACCAGTGAGTGCCTTGTGCTGAGGCACTTCAGAAACACAGCAGAGAAATAGTCTCACCTCCGAGCAGTTTTGCAGCATATGTGAATCTTCTGAAGGCTACCGATTTCTGAAATCTGTTTTAAATCTATTATCTTACTAGTCTGCTTCATTGGCAGTGAAAGCAGTAGTTTGGAAATTATACACAATTCTTCGTAAAAGTAATCCTGCAGTTTCTTATCTATTTATAAAAAGTCATGATTTTATAAATAGATTTTAAGATTTTGCAACACACATTTTGCATCTTTCAAACATCTTTCAACATTGTGTATCTTTTAAAGTGTCTCCTAGAACACTCTAGGATCACCAGCACCCAAAAACCAACAGGAAAATCACCAGGTTTTACTAAAATTACTAACAAACGAGTCCACCTACCTTTAAAGTGAATGGAAAGTCTGAGTTTGTCTTCTGTAGGTGTTAAATATAACTAAAAAAACTCTCCACAAATTCATGCAGTGGAAGTTAAAAGGTAGCAAAAAGAACATATAGCATTTAGCTTCTTTTTATTTAACTGTCCATTTGTTAACTCCACATTAGAGGGCAAGATTAGCTATAACTTGTGCTTAACTGGATATATTTTTACCTCAGTAGTTCAGCTCATAAATCTCTTTAGCTGACTGAATCCAGTAACAAATATTAGCTTTTGCATATTTTGCTGTAGTTTGAAACTGCAGCCAGATGCATGTTGCTCAAAATGTTTCTGAAAACCTCCTAACAATTGCTGGTATTTCAAATACACTATTTAAACATCAGAATAATAAGTGATACACCTTTATTATATCAATTTGTTAAATGATTCTTTGTTTGTTTTTTTTTTTTTTAAACAAAGCAGAGGTAACAGTCTTATTTTTGTAGTTTGTTGTTTTCAAGAAAATATTGGTCACAGGACAACACATTTTTCAAACAGTTAATATTATCACTGCTATCACTCCAAGTGAAAACTGAAATTTAGGATCAAATTAGGGAAAAAAAAAAAAAGAGAGAGAGAGAGAAAGAGTAGAGGTAAATCCATCCAAAACTGAGCTTCAATATCTTTTGCCTGACCCTGATAATGTCATAAGTACACATATATCTAAGAGAGGTAAAGATTTGTTTCTACACTTTTTCAGACAGTCCCAAGCACTGAAATCACTATAATGTCTCACCTTGATCTAGTTGAATCGGGCTGCATTCAAAACAAAACATTAGCCAATACTTAATTTGAAATAACGTTGGTATTGGCAACGGCTACAATTCCACTTTAAGAGAGGAGCTTGGAAACTCATGCAAAAAGCAGGAGAGCATGTTTTAAACCTTCCCAGTGCCTGAGAGCACTCAAAAATCACACCTCCCAGGGAGAGACACTAGGAAAGAAGTCCAAGTTATGGATCCTGGGTAGGGATCTCTTTCTAAAGCATGCAGGCTCCAGGGAGTTTCAGACTGTGATTCTTCACCTGTCCAGTTTAAGTCTTTCCCAACTTGCTGGTATTTGGGCATTCATTTTCATGAGCCCAGTTTTCTAAATTTCTTGTGCAGGGACACAGTGGAAAAATCTGGATTTCAAATGAGGACCAACTGCCTGGATGTTAAGAGTTGCAGTCCCCAGCCCTTTAAAATCTGAGTCTTCATCTATCCCAATTTAAAAAACGAGGGAAAACAATTAGAGCTAAGAAGTGGTTATATGCCTGTTAATGCTACTTATTTAAAACTTAATTCCGACTGTACTGTGCCACAGCATTTCCTGTAACCACTAAAACCAATAAGCAGGTCCCCCACAAGCCAATAATAGACATTAGTGACATATGCATCATGAAAATCATCAGTTATTGGTAATACAGAGAAAAGCAAAAATCTCAACAAACACTGACCTTCTCTGATCCCTATTGCTTAATTTAAGTTTCACTTTATTCGTATAGGTGGTTTATGGTAAACTTAAATTTCGTATAACTAAAAATATGATGTCACTACATAACAAGTTATGCTACTGGCAAGTTATTACTAGTACATCTGAGAAAAGCTTTTGCTGAGTTGATACAGATCTGGGAGTACTAGAAGACATTCAATCTTACATTGAATGGGACCGAACCCTTCATAATAATCAAAGCAGTTTTCAATTCTATCCCTTTGGGATCATTTATAGAGATTTAAATGTCTTGAGGTTCAGCAAACCGACACAGGGGACATATGGCAAGCTTTTCCTCCTTGTGTGTTTCCACAGCCACGAAAGACTGAATTAATTATCTAATGGTAAAAATTCAGAAAGATTACAAAAATGTCTGTTGTCACAAGATTAGCTAATTTGACGCTGATCTTTCTCTCCTCCATATATCCCGGGTGTAATAGATGCTGTGGCAGTTTAGCCATGGATTTGAAAGGAAAAATACCTGCCTTTGGCTTATTTACCTTTCTTTTCTCATCCATAAACAATGTGCCAGTTATGACACTGGTTTTATTCTAACTAGAAGTAACAGGATTTCTTCATTTGAAATGAAGACTACACAGCATGAAGATAAATCAACCCAAACAATACAACTGAATAAATAAAAGACGTTACTTATAAATTTTGTCCCTTGTATCTTCTCCTGTGTCAGAGTAAGGGAATAAGAAAGAATAAGGCAGTTAGCTGTGGTATCAACTAACTGGGTGGCTAGATCAAGTACAGAACCCTCCTTCTCACAGGCAGATGCAGGACACTGGGCTGCAAACTGACATGGAAAGCAGTCAAAGTTATCAAAATCTTCTCTACACATGGAGATTTCTGACCTGCATATTTACAAATGGAATAAATAAAAATATGGGATAACAAACTAAAAAGAGATATGGTTTATTCAAAAAGAGTTTGTGTGGGGACCTAGCCCTGAGTACCCTTAGCCTGCAAGGATTCAGATGTGAGGCAGGGGAAGAGACTATACGTAGGTTCATGTAGCAGCATATGGGTGCATGCAGACAGTCAGGGTGGAGAAAGGCTCTAAGGACATCCACACCCACTTTGTTTTTTCCCGGATTACACAGGAATGTGTGGAGAGAGCCCTGTATCCTACGCAAAAGAACTGTGACTGAGTATGCTGTGTGCACACAAGGAGAAACAGAAGGTTTTCAGTTGCTCTGCTATTGCTTCTAAATCAAGTTACTATTGACAATTAACTTAAGCTGACATAAGACCATATGACCAACATAAGTTGATAAAGACCATTGCCAAAACAGCTATCTTGCCCTTTTCCTTTCTCTTTCCCCAAATCCCCATGCTAAATGCACTTGTTCCTGCCACAAGGGAAGACCAAACAGATTAAAATGTAATCTGACAATAACAAAATAGTATTAATTTCTACCTGGATCATTTTCTTGACAAGCAGAGCCAGAGACACATAGCTAATTGCCACTGTAGACACAAGAAAGACAGTAGGACACGTGAGTGGAGACTGGGAAGAGAATAGCACCTAATGCTTTCATCAGTATGAAATGATCCTCTAACCACCAATAATTCTCTTTCAAAAGAAAAACAATAGTGAGTGCCCTGCCCAGTTCTTTCATTCAGTCAGCTTTTGCTCATCACATCCTTCAGAAAATGGCACGTCTAGAGAACTTCTACCAGGAACATGAAAAAATATCAAGTACATTTATTCTATTAGCATTTTATACGGTGATTAGTGTCTCATTGCAAATCATTGTATTAACGGTGCATTTAGCAAGTATATCCCAACAGCACAATCTCTCCAGCCTCATTATTAGTTGTCTAAGTCATCACCTTCAGGAACTGAAGCTAGAAATTCAAGTCAAAGTGTGGCCTTCTGTTTACAACAGCTGAGAGTCAGATCTCAGATCCAAAACTCTCTCAGACCCCACAGCACCAAAATGCATGCATATGAGTTGTAACATTCGCTTTCCCCCTGAAAAAACCCATGCCAAGTTCACAGTGCTGTTTGACCCACAGGTCTCTGGGAATCACATTTGCACCACTAATTCTTGTGATGGGAGGACACCTGCTGGTATTAATTTGTAAGCACAAATCAATCAGTAAGTATACAAAAAATGTAAATAAAAACTAATTATTTTTTGGTTTGGTTTGGTTTGATTTTTTAATATATTTTGTTTGTAAGCACAAACTTACGCTAATTCACCTGAAAAAGCCTTGACATGACCCTGGGACAAGCTGGAGTTTTGAGAGGGATTTTTTACAAATCTGTTACCATAAAATAACCAAAAGTAGTTTGGATGCAACTTCTCTATCCATTTCTTTCTTGCAGGTAAGCCCTTCCACCAGGCTTTACCTGAGATCAGCACCTCAACAGCTTTCTATGTTGCAACAAACTTCATACAGCCTTGTTAAAGGCCCTAGAAACCCTCTTTCCATCCTGTCAGAAGCCTAGCCGTGTGCAAATATACTTCATGATCTTCTCCAAAGTCTCCATGACTCTGGTGTGCTCCATCTTCCTGCTTGCTGCATTTTCATATATCACCTTCCTTCTGTCTTGCTTCCTTTTTGTCTGCAATAGTTTTCAAGAAGCACATCCTTGCTCAAAAAGATCTGCCTGTTCCAGACAAATCAAACAACAGTCACATTCTCAGAGGCCCACCACGTTTGTAAACAGACATAATAGAAAAATTGTTGATTAAATGGTTATTGTCCGTCACACCCTGCAAACTGAAACTGTTTTTGCTAACTTTTCAAATTCATTCAGCATTGTCACAGCAGCAAAAATAAAGTGATGACCCCAGCTGTGATGAAAAAAGTTTTGAGCAGCACTTGAAAATTAATCAAAATTTTGTTTACTCTGCTTAATAATACAAAGACATTCATGCTTTTTATCATGACAAATATTTACCAATAGGAAACTTTTAAAGGAAACTATTCCTTTTAAAATTAAAAAAAAAAAACCAACAAAGAAATGTTAGTATATCGTTGCTTTCAACCCAAACACTGATCTGCAAGACTAAATACAAGATAATTATAATAAATACCAGATAAAAATGAAACTGCTTTTCTCCTACCATGTTTCCAGTTCACTTGGTGGCTCCTCATACAGTAACATACCGAGCTGTTATAAACTCTGAAGGCAGGGGGCAAGAGCAGGAACATTGGGCTGAGGACTGGACTGACATAAAGACTATGATCCACACACCCATGAGAGAGGAAAAGCTACAGTGCTATACTGTGTGTCCAGAAACAGCAGGATCTGTGTGAATTCAGATGCATCAGTACTTAAGGCCATTCTCAAATGTCACTTGTGTTCATCATTTCATGCCACAGACATTTCTTATACTTGTACAGACATCTTATTTTGCGTGCTCTGACATAAGCTTCCATTTCTGGTCACTGCAAGACGCTGAGGTAACTCAGCATGGATAATCTTTTGTATCTATGCTTATGGGTGAGCATATATTAAGACTTTTTGCATGACTGAGGCTTTAAAAGGTAGCCAGTCATTCTTTCTCAAAAGTTGTTTAGCACTAACTGTGCGGGGGATACAAGAAACTACTTTGTCAAATATGACCTTTATTTAGCCTACGAAAAAATAAACTTTGCATCATTATATAGATCACAATGATAATTAAAATTAAAAAAAGCCTTACAATTTCTGTGTAGGATAGCCTCTTAAAAGATAAATCAACAATAACAAGTCCTCTCAAAAAAAAAAAAAACACCAAAAAACCACAAACAAACAAAACTCCAAAACCTAAACCACTATGAAAAAAGTTTTTCATAGTGAAATATTTAGTCAGTCTACATTCTAATTTAGTTCTGTAGTAAGTGGATTCCTCTATGTGTTAACATGTTGATAAAAATGATTGATCCTTATTTCATATCACTTTTATCATTAATTTTCTTAACAAAAGTTAATGTCTGAGATAATGGAAGATAGAAACTTCTGAATCTGGAATCACTGATCGCTCCAAAGTAAAGATCAATCTTATTAAATGTTGAATAATGATTCACAAAAGATTCATATGACATATATTCTCGCTTCGGGGAACATCAAGCAGTAAAATTGCTGTCTATACTTTCAACCATTCCTTTTCTCATCCAGAATATTAATATCAGTAGATAAGAATCTCTTCAGAAATATATAAGCCACTTTATAACACACTCCCCTGTACATATCATCTTACATGTTTCCCAAAGAACCACTGTCCTAAGGTTACACTGGTACCCCAACTCTACATTAGAAAAATCAAGGAAAGGGCATAAGATAAGGATATATAAATTATAATAAGAACAGGTTGCTTTTATATCCTTTCCAATTTAATTACACTCACTGTCATAAAAATGGATTAGATACTGCTGTTTTCTCTTCCTATTACCATCTTTGTCATAAGAATGAGAAATTCAAACTTTAATGCTTGTCGGCTTTAGTCGGACACCATGTAGTTCTTCAACCTTTCTACAGCTATGTCATTTTATTGGCTGGCTTTTCCACTTCTTTCATGTTTAAACCAAAGTAGCCTGGGGTAATGAACTGTAATGGATAACCAATCCCATAACAGCACATTGAAAAGGCCAAAGCAGTGCATCATTGTGTAATCAATATAATAAATTAGACAACACAAATCTTATTCTCATGAAAAAGGCTAACAAAACATGCTAGCATTAATTTATAGTGATAAAGATAACTTATATGGAGAAGACAGGCCCATCTTCTTATAGATTTAGTATTTTATGTACTGAAGTTTTATTTTTTGGTATTGCAGTGAAATTCACTGTTAAGAATGCTGAAATGCTTTAGATACACATTCCGTCTATTGTTTCTAACAGCCTTATTTCATTTCAATGCTAATATATGAATTTACAAGTCTGTATTATTATTTAGGAGAATGGACTAAGGTAAACTCATAAAAAACAAAATTCAGTAAATTTTAGCATTATTTTTGATCTGTAATGCCCAAAGTTTCTGGTTTTATGTGCTGATACAAGAACGCCATTGAATGCATGCACAGGAGAACATCCATCATCCATCATGGGCACATGTTTGCTTGCAGACCCCTGGGGACAGAGGGTGTCCACTACCAGGATGGTCACCCAGGGGAGGGCTAGCTTTTGTCAGGAACCTGCAGAAGCAGCATGCTGAGGAACAGGGAAGGCGATAACATGAAATATCAAGCATGAATCCAGCTTGGCAACGAGTGTTAATCTTCACGATGAAATGTATCATAATATTGTCACACTGCAAAATCCTATTTTCACCCTAAACACTGAATGATGATATATCCACTATTATTTGGTATTTATTCTTTGCTTAGTTGTGTTTTATTTGGGGGTTTTTTTAGCATAGCTAATCCAAAGTCCACAATATAAACAAACCAATAATTTTATCATTCAATAATTTTTATCATTGCCTTTAAGTGTGGGCACCTTATCTACTTATTTTTAAAGTATTAATTAATGATGAGGTGGCAGTGTTATTCCCATTGTATAGAAAGAGAATTGAGTAGATAAATTACTTCTTTTCTGTGAGGGCCAGAAGCATCTTCAGTAGAGATAAAATCTTTGAAGATATTAGCTGCCAATTACTTGAGGATAAATCTAAGTGTATGGAGAGCCTGAATTATTTTTTCTCCATCTTTATTATGAATTTTACTGAAGTGGCTGTGGATTTTACATTCATATTCACCTGTTGTATCCTACTGCACCACAGACAAGTGTTTCTATACAGTAGATTAGTAAGGAAGAAAAACATCTATATTATTTATGGGAGTAGGTGATACTCCCTTGAATAGTTAATCATTTCTACTATGCAAGTCCCAAATTAGATGAGGAATATGTCTGCAGAAGGAAGAAAAAGTGTCAACAGCTTTCTAACTGTTATTTATTTTGGTCAAGATGATACCCTAATTTCAGATTCCAAGTGTAGGGATTAACATGATAAATATGCAAGCTTGCACAGCTAAGGTTAAGATGCAGTCCACAATAAATATTTTATCAGCAGCAAAGTGATGCTCCTGTGCACTGCAAGTGACAGCCTTACTGGAAGTAGGAAGGGAGCCCAGGTAGCAAAGAGTTTCAACTTGGCAGTAAAAGTTAATATATATTCTATTTTAACAAAGATTCAGTAAGTCTGTTTTAATATAAATGTTGCCTTAGCCAAACAGATTTCTAAACTGGAAGTTTGTTTTTCTGGGCTGCTAGGTGAAGAATATAGATAAACAAGCTCCTTGGAAAGCATTTAAAAACAATATTTGTGTTAGACTGCTGTTGCCAAGAGTTGGGAATGAATATTGAAAAATAAGCACCTTATATTTCTCTGGGTCATGTTCCTCCATGGATATTTGTATTATGAAATATACAATGAAAAGAGCATTAGTCACCAGACATCAGAGTCTGATCCAGCACCCACTAAAGTTAGAGTAAAAGCTTCCAGTGACTTCAGCGGAAATTGGATCAGGCCACAATACTCTTGTCCAAACTCTATATTTTGTGCCAAACATGTTGATAGCATAACAAAGCTTCTGACAGCAAAAGCCATTATTACAGACGTGACCTGCCACACTGCCCACTCCCCATGGCAAACATCTGGGAGCCGCAGTTGAGCCGTTTTTGCCAGTGTAGGACTGGAGAAGAAGGGCTCTTTGAAGAGCAAAAGACGTCTACACCAGACAAAAGGAGACAGAAAGGACGGAGAAAAGCCAAAGGAGAGTGATTACTGAAGAAGACAGTGGTCTAAGCTGCAATTAGAAGTGGGGAAGCTGGGGCAAATTCTGAGGAAAGCTGGACAAGAGCTGCTGGCAAGCAGTGCTGCAGGGTTGGAAGTTTCCATGGGGAAGTCTGGAATGGCTGGAAAAAGGCAGGCAAGAAGCTACCAAGACAGGCATCAAAAGAGGTACTGAAGTGAAAGCTCAGCAAGAAACATCAGCTGCTGTGGGAACCATCATCTCCAGAAACACAGAAAGCAAGGTGAAGGCTGGGCTGCAGCAGTTCAACAGTGCAGTACCCAGTGAGCTTTACAGACAATGATGGGCACAAGACTCTACATGAAAGGAAGGTGCTAATGAAGGGGATGGACTGCAGAGACTCATACACAAGTTTGCTTATGTTCAAACATGGCTTAGGAAAGGCTTTTGGAGAATTGGGAACTAAATCGCTATCAGACAACAGGGAAAAATACTTGAAGCTGTTAATGAAAAACTAAATAAAAATAAACACATAAAATGAAGAGAAACCACTCTGCTAGATTATACACTTTATTACTTCTATTCTCTCAAAACTTACAGAACACAATAGCTGCCTTTTGTTCCTTTATTTGAATTAAAGTAAGACAGATAAAACCTGGAATCATTGTCCAAAGTTAATAGAATATAAACATATAACCTGAGTGTGGTTTTAATGGTTTACATTCTATATTGTTTTCCTGAATCTTTGAATGAATACTGCTCAGCACAATAAATTTTAAATTGTTATATTTAAGAGGCAGATGAAATTACAAAACTCCTCAAATGTATCATTTTTCCAAGACAACAGAAACCATGACTGAATGGATTTCTGATAAATTTCAGACGCTTGTGTTCAGATGGCTAGTGTAATACTTGCAATACTGTAATTTTGGTAGAGAATTTCAGATCTCAGTTACTCTGTCCTATGACAGCAAAATATTCAAATAATACATCTGAAATGCAAAACTACCAGAGAGAAATTATTACTTATTTTAATTATTTAAATCAATGATATTGTAGCAATATCTGAGAATATCAAACAAATTTCTGTCTTGATAAAAGATACTCTTACAAATAACTAAATGGAGAAAGAAATTGTTGAAAATGGGGTGAAAAAAATAAAGTAGTATCCTCATTTTTCAGATAGGAAGCAACACACAAGAAGCCTCTGTGGCAAAGCAGAAGTTTAAAATCAGCCTGGTGACTCATCCAGAAATTTAAACAACCTTTTCTCTCAAATTACTTGCCAGAGGGAATAGCAGTATACCCGGGAATAGTGCAGATTGTGGTCCTTTACTCTTTAACATAGACAAAATCAGTATCTCTCTCAGTAATGCAAAAAATTACTCTTCAGGTCATAAGCCATTTTGAACGCTTAAGTAAAAAAAAAAAAAAATGTGATTTTAAATAATATTATAAATAGCAAAGATGGATGAGCCCTTAAAAAAACTAGGTTTGCATGAGCTGAATGGCTGATGTACTCCGTTAATGTCACCCATCACTATTGAGATTTGACAAGAGTCCTTCAGAACCAAAACAACTGCATTTGTTAAAAAAAGGGTGCAATAGCAATCAGTAGCTCACATTAACTTTTTTTCAAGATTACATTAATGACTTTTTTATTTTTCTTTTGGCTAACAATCAAATTTGTCACTTTTTGATACCCTGTATTTCCTCCTATTAGGTTTTGATATCCTCAATCTAAAGGAGGGGAGAAAAGCATGCTAGCAGGATGAGATGTAAAATCCATTACCAGATGTGGACTAAATAAATGTATTTACTACATGGTCATCTTTAGTGCTCCATCAGCAAACTCCTTCCCCTGCTGCAGTGCTAGGAACACGTTGCTGGTTCTTCAACCTTACAGGCCATATGTAAAGGAATTGAAGTCAAACATTAGGGCTGTCCTAGTCCAGTACTGATACAGGTGAGCAAAAAATGAGAGTTACCAGGATTTAATCCCTCTTTGGGGAACACGAGGTGGGAGGATGCCTTCATCATGTGACAGAACACCAATTGAATATATGTTGTTATCTGTAGCTGGGGGGGCAGGAGCGGGGGGGGAA
>VZRE01015869.1:0-58577 GCA_013396775.1 Cephalopterus ornatus | reverse complement strand
AAAGATGAAAAAGGTCATATTGTCGTCAACAAAGACAGAAAAAAAATGCAAATCTGAAAACTATAAATCTTAGAAAGTTTTCTTTTCTAGTGAATGAAGTACTGAAGAAAACCAAGTCTTATCAGGTTTCAACCTGATAAGTAATGCAGATAAGTAATTGCAGGCTAGGGCTTCCCTCTCTTCAAAGCAGACAGTATAATCAGCTTTGAACAACACAGGTAATGAGGCCTCAGATAGTGAAGACACAGCAGACTTTATCTGACGTGGCACTTAATAGCATTGTTTTAATTGCCAGAAGTCTCTAAAACCTCATGCTGGGTTGCAGACAAAAAAGTGACTTCTGAAGGCATTTAGATTACTGCTAAAGAGCTACTTCCTACCATGGCATTGCTGGGATTTTTTCAGTCTCTCAGGAGCTTCTTAGAGCCTAGAATGATAAAGCATAAGTTGGAGCAACACTGAAACGAAACAGCATGAAATGAAATGCTCAGTGTAGGAACAGGTTGAGACCAGCTGCTTTTGCTGTACTAAGTGGGAGTTTTGGAAGAAGGTAGGAAATGAAGATGCTGTAGTAGCAAGGGTTAACCATGGTTGAACAAAATTATTTAGGACTGAATTAAATACCATAGATTACATGAAAGCGGTGAGAAGTGGTTCTATAATGAAAGAGAGCATCCAGTACATACTTATAAGTTGCAAAAGAAAAAGGAAAGGAAGCATCAAGAAAGAACTGACTTCTTAATCTATACTTTCTTAGAGTTAGAAATCAGCTCTTAACTCTTATTGCTTTCTAGTGAAATGCATAAAATTAGAAACTTCGCGATAAACCCAAATAATACAGAAAGCCAAGCCAGCAGCTCCAGAAACTGGAGAAAAATTGTTTGACAGTGTTTCCCCATGAGAGCCTGTTCTCAGTCATTGCACACTTGTTTAGTTCAGTAGTTCAAGCTCAGCTTTTTAGTCCAGATACCTGTCTCTGAATTCTTGGAGGAACACATGGCTAAAATAGTTCAGCTGTTGTTAAAAAATGACACAGAGGAAAGAATGTGTCCAAAAACACAGTGGTCTGTGAGCTGAGAAAAAGTAACTGCTTCCAGAGAGATCATTGACTCTAGGACTTGAAGCTTGCTCCTGTGAAAAGCTAAAAATATAAAGAAAATTAAGCAGAGCATTGAGGATAGAAAACAGCCTCTCAATTAACTAGGCACCTGGAAGGACAGGGTTCAATAGCTACTTTTGCCTGTGCAGCCTTTAGAACACATTCACGTGGTGTAGGCATTGCCGGCCCATGGCAGCTCTTCTGTTGGTGTTTCTCCACAATTGTGCAGTGCTGTACTGAACTACACCAGCCTGAGATCTAAAAAAAGGTCTGTCTTAGCATGGTGCTTCACAGCGACTAACCACTGACCCTTTTCTCCTTGCCCAATCTCAGGGGAAGGAGAAAGGCAGATTAGGTGAAGCAAATGTGTTGCTTCCAGAATCAGATCTGATCTAACTAGCTTTAGGTCTACCATATTTGTTCTCACAATCTAGAGTGGTTGATAAGCTCAATAAACCAGAGACATTTGACACCAAAAAAACCTACCTCGTGTTTAATAAATCGTGAGTAATCCCAGCTTCAGCTGATTGGGGCTGGAGTTGCATAATAGATAGATATTATGCTACCTTCCTTGTACTCCTTAAACAATTACTCTGGTGGACTAGACAACCCTCTAGAATTGCCTGTATTCCATAGGGATTAAGGTTCACCTATGTGAATGGCATGACAGCTCTTCAGGTGAGAGTTTTTCACCTTTATCCACTGATACTGAATAATTTTAAATGGTGGACTGCCCCTACCTCCTCTTTAAGGTAGGCATGGGTTTCTAGACATGTCTCTATTCATTAGACATTAATAAATGATGCTCTTAAAGATCATCCAGTTCCAGCCCCTTTGTCATGAGCAGGGACACTTTTCACTAGACCAGGCTGTTCAGAGCCCCATCCAAGCTGGCCTTGAACACTTCCAGGGATAAGGCACCCACAACTTTGAGTAACCTACTCTATCCCCTCTCTACTTTCCCAGTGAAGAATTTTTTCTGTTTTACATTTTATTTTTAATCTATTTCTATTTTATATTTAATCTAAATCTACCTCCTTTCAGTTTAAAGCCATTACCCTTTGTTCTACCGCTACAGGCCTCATAAGAAGTTCCTCTCTAGCTTTCTTGTAAGCCCCCCAAATCGCATTCTATGTTTTGGTGTGTTTCTTTCCCTCATAAAGAAATACATGTTAACAATTTATTGTCAGCTACACAACTTCTGTATTGCCCGTGAGCTCTACACTCCTCTGTACACTCATGACACTGAAATCTGCTGGTACTAACCTTATATTACAGTGATTGGACTCTTTGTGACCTGCACATGTTCTAAGTGCCCTAAATTCTTGCAGATTCCACAATATTTATAACAGAATGGTCAACAGTTATTATCATGAGATTATTTTAAAAAAATAAGCGCTCAACCTTTGACAGTGCTCCAAGGTGTTCCTTTTCTTTTATGTCTGGTGGTCCCACAAACAGATTTCACACCATTATTGCAGTATTAATATATTCAGTATCTTTCTCTTACTAAACCCATTTGTTTTCAGTTTGAGTAAGGCAGTGTATGCAGAAAAAATCTTCACTCACTGGCAGGACTGAAAAACAGTTATTCTGTATACTTTTCAAAATACCAGGAAATGCCTCAACTGCTGATTAGTTGGAGCCATTTTGGCATACATTTTTAGTCTGTAATTATCAGCGATGGCTAGATACTCTTTCTCAAAGCAATGAGCCGCATTTTGAACACAAAAGTTCTGCCAAACAACCAGGCTCTGCTCCTTCTTTCCCGCTAACCATACATTACATCCTATTGCTGCAGGCTGTAGCTATAGTTTCACTTCCAGTAGGTCTCCAAGGACACTGCATTCCTGGTTTACGTGCTCCCCATCACCACTGAATGTTGTGTCTTTCCTCTCTCAGCAAGTGAGCATAAGGGGAAACTAGACAGATACAGCCAGATAATTGTCTTTATCAGTTACACAAAGTTTAGCTACTTAGTGCCTCACTGTTCCACCCAGGCTCCAATGGCTTTACTTGGTAACAAATGGAGGACTTCTGAACTGTTTCGAGGGATAATATAAAATTTCTACAGACTATTCTTTCTAGTCCTGGAAAAAGGTTTGGTTTGCAACCTCTTTCTGCTAGCAGCATGTATGCTCAGTGCTGGTATGGAGCAAACCATGGAGGCTTGTCTTTTATCCCCGAATGCCCCGAATACAAGCTTAAACTGTATTGAATTACAAAATAAAAAATTAAAATTCAGTCTCCAGTTTAATATTTTTGATCAAGAGATGGGATGGTTTTAAATAAACACAGATAAAAGATTTACACAAATATCTGTGAAGGACGTAAAAAAAAAAAGTTTTGGTTTGGTTTGTTTTTTCCCCAAATTTCTCTCTAGATGTTTTTGCAAAGGTTACATGGGCTATTTTTGGAGTTGATGTTACAACTTCTGGCTCAGCCATTGGAGAAAACAGAGGCTAAAATTGCTACAATGAGAGAAGAGCTGACTGATGCCTGCTTTGCTCCGCGTCCAATGCACTAGGAAATATTACTTCCTTAGAAATCAAAGACCTTTCAGAAAACTGAATTCCCTGTACAGTTAGAAGACTAAACCTACTTGGAGCAAGAAGAAAATGGACTTTGTGATATCATTGTAGTATTCCTAGCAAAGATGAGTCATGAAGCTTGACCAACTATAGTCTTGCTGTAGGGAAGCTAGCCTTTAATTGACACTTTCTTCTTTCTGTCTTTTTTTTCTCTCCAGGAAAACAGGCTTAGGTTTCTCTGGTAGAAAATCTGATAAAACCAACATTATTTTTCAGATGAATCCAGGAAATTTCATAAAATAATTCAGTTGTGGATGCAGAGTATAAAATACATAATATGCATTTCAAACCTTGGATTTGAAAACTGCTTATAGTCATGCATGTTATTAAACACACAAATTACCCCATTAGAAATATATTAACACTCAGGAAATCATCTTCTTCAAATTAGTGTAACTGCTCAGGTACTTCAGTTCTTTGCTGATGTGAAGGCCACACTATAATTTTACTGTTTGGGGTTTTTTCAATGTTCAGAGTGAGATGATCCAACAGAACTGAGACAGCAAAAATAGAGCTTAACAAAGAGTTACACAGATTTAATTCTTTCATGTGTTAATATTAAATCTCCACTCCTTTGAGAAACATGCGAGGAACAAAGAAGTCTGTTATAATTCTACATTTGAATGTAACATAGAATCTCCTTCCAGTACCTGAAGGAAGCCTACAAGAAAGATGGAGAACAACTATTTACAAGAACGTGTAGTGACAGAACAAGAAGAAATGGCTTCATACTGAAAGAGAGTAGGTTTAGATTAGATGTTAGAAGGAAAGTCTTTACTGTGAGGGTGGTGAGGCACTGGAACAGGCTACCCAGAGAAGTTGTGGATGCCCCATTCCTGGAAGTGTTCAAGACCAAGCTAGATGGGGCTCTGAGCAACCTAGCCTAGTAAAGGTGTCCCTATCGGGGAGTTGGAGCTAGATGATCTTTAAGATGCCTTCCAACCTAAGCCATTCTATCATTCTCTGATTCTGTGATTCTGTCAATCTGTGTTTAGGAAAAGATAGCATTTCCATCTAGAGTAGATGTACTCATCAAAAGAATTTCTGGAAAAACTCCACGGTATTAACTTGAAGACAACCTTATTTAAGCAATTTCCACACCTCTGCAAGACGTTATTCTGGATTTACACCAACGTAAATTAAGGCAGTATCGGGACAAGCTATTTCAAAATTCTGTAGGAGTAGCTGAAGAGTCCATTTATATTATCATGGTAGATGCATTTAAACACAACATTCAATAGTAGGTGACTCATCAAATTAAACTTTTTTAGAACAAAAGCTGATTTTGAACACTCTATTGCCACTAGGTCACAAAGAAAGACTATGATGTTAAGGAGCAAGATGTAGGAATGTGTGATAAGCCAGCATAGACTTATTTAGAAAGAAAGGTTTGACCCAATTATTTATTCTAACTCATCTATTTTTTCCCTGAAAGCACTTCCACACAGATTTTAGGATTGTATTTGTAAATTTTTTTCCCAACAAGTAAGTTTTTTTGTGTAAGTGCTATTTTTAAATGTCAACTCTAATATTCTCAGCTGATGTAAATTGCTATAGTTCCTATTACTTGCATGGATGATCATTAATTCACATCTAGGCTAGGTATCACAGGTATTGAAGATGTAAACCTTACAGAAGTGTTAGCTCTTTTATTTCATTAGTGTAATTAATCCTAGAGGAGTTCTCTCCATTAAAATCAGTTGTCATAAGAATATTGACAACACTAACTCGTGACCCACATGGTTTTTCATTCCCATTGGAACTAGAACACCCTTAAGGCAAAGTTATTATCAGCTGTGAAAATAATATATGCTTTTATAGGAAGGAAGCAGTTAAACACAAACATTTCACAAACACCTGACAAATTTACATGGTATAACATTCACGCTTTAAGAAAACTGAAGGAAAACGAAAAATGCATTTTTTGTTGAAGTACTATGACATTGCAGAGTCTTGCTAAACTACTCAAATAACAAGTTTTTTTGTTCAGTTTGTCTGTGGAAAAAAAGGCAACTGAAAAAAGAATTATGCTATGATTTAAAGACTACCTTTCCATAAGCTGAAAATTCAAAACCACATTTACTCCTGAAAGGACTGTTTCTTAGTCAGTCTTAATCTTCAAAGGCATGCTGTGAGGTGGTATTTGCCACATGCAACTGATTTTGGTGGTTAGTTGGGGTTTTCTTCCCCATTGGAAGGGACTTTTCAAGTGTTCTGTCTCTTTCTTTAAAAACACTAAGTAATGTCAGATATGTGAAACACTGAGGCTGCAGCAAAAGTGTTATATCCAAGTTAGAGAGTGTTTAATATCCTGCAAGAGATGTCTTCTTATCAGCTGAAGAAAGAAGAAAACATCAGTCTCCAGGAAGAAGTTTTGGAATTCTTCTGATTTGTGAACTGTTCTAGCTAGCCTGATATTGTCCATTTGAAATCTGGATGGCTGCTGAAATCTCTGAGTTTTCCCAACCTCTTGATCACTAGAATTTTCAGAAGAAGGAAACAACACAATGAAAATGTAGGAAATATGATTCTGTGAACAGAGCAGGACACTTTACTGAATATGATATTGATATGCTCCATATAATTATAAAAAGTACTTGGGTTATTCCCACTGTTTGCCTAATGGCTAAAAGAAAACAAGAATTCTTCTCACTCCTCTCTAATCTAATAATCACATTCTTCTAGGAAGATGTGTGGTGCTTATTCTATACTTTCCTTCTAAAGGAGAATTGTGTCTATGTTATATCATGAATACTTCTTGGAATTTCCTAAGCATACAAAAAGGTAAAAACTGGAGCTTTCTATTGATTTCAGCAAGACACCATAATTCTCTGAAGGCAGGACTCAGATGTTTTTCTTTGAGAAACTGAGGCTTTGGAAAGTGCTTAACAATTCCAATCCTCCCATTTTTTTGGCTACCTTTATAGCTGTTAGCAAAAGACTCTTGCTGTGGCCTGATAATGTCTAGTACAGGTGCCTGAATAGAGGGTGTATCAGAGCTCTGAGCACCAAGTGACATCCTGCCGAGGCATTATTTCTGGACTGTCAATGAAGTTGAAAGCTCCTGAAGAATTCCGAAGTGGGCCACTACCAAAGGCTGATCAAAAGGATTCAGAAATCAAGCAATTGCCTCTAATTAGATCCTTACAGCACATACAGAGACAATTCTTTCAGAAACCTACTTTTAGAAGGTGGCATGCAGAAAGTTTCAGATGCTGTATAGATAGAGTACCAGTAATTAAAATTCGACTACCATTCATTGTATAATTTAGAGACAACTGATTCCTTGAACACTCAGAAAACCCTTTTCATCCTTACAAATAATACGTGAGCCTGGGACATCCTACCGTCTCTATTTTCAGACTTGGTCCTACTATTCTTATCCTCTCTGTGTTAGCAAACCCTGCTCATGTGTTCAGGAGTAGTGTGAAGCATTTAGTTCATGTTTAGATAAGTACAGTTCTTCTAAAGGCTGGGAGGAAAAAAAGGGATCCCTTGAATTTAAAGCTCCCTCAGCAGTGGACTGAAACTGGTGACAGGTTAGAGCATGGTTGTGCATTTGGAATGTTACTCTGGGATGGCACCTGTACTATTGAAGGTGTCTGCCCTACTGCAGAGAGGATTGATGTGACACTTAGAGGCACATATCAATTAGCTGAAATCAGAGTGCTTATTCTCATGCAAATTATGGATTGTGAACATGAGAAGCAAATCCCAACTAACATCTGTCACACACCACCTACAAAAGATTTCTGCTTTTGTGTCTCAAGGCTGTCTTGGGTTAGCCATAAATCGTATTTTGACAGGGTTTAATAAAATACAAATTATGGAACTAGTGAGTCATACTCAGTATTTCCATCAGACAAATTCAAATGGGTGTACATTTTAACTGAGCTGTAAATAGATTAAACTGTAAACCTAATCCTCTGAACTTTTGCTGCTTTAGAGATTTTAGAGGAATATGATTTCTCATTCAGAATTCATTCCTAAATTAATGCTGAGCATGACTGTGTAATGTGTTTGTTATGAGGCAGGATTAGAGGGATTTAGCCAACATTTAATCAGATACTGTATGTGTTTTAGACATGCACATAAGCATTTTTTTGTTGCTTTCATTCACCAGAGAAGCTCTATAAATAAAAGGAACCAAAATGTTCTTTAAACCCTTTGCAGTGCATTGTTAGACTCAGATTCATTCTGGTGAACCACAAATGCACAGCCAAGGTGTTTTGTACTAAGACAGTGGCGGTTGCAAGATTCCCTTGGGGTCAAGGGGACAGGGAACTCCAGCCCATGGCTCACCCTGCCCTGCCTTGCTCTTGGGACACTGCTACTGGAAATAGTTGCATCTCCCTGCTGTGCCTGCTTTGACAGGAGGCCTGAAAGCAACTGCCCTCCTCTGTTTGGCACCTCATATAAATGCTTTATTCTTGCCTGACATGCTGTGATTCTCCTCTCCTTCCTATCTTGTGGAATTGATTTTGCTGTCAAAAACATGATTGCATTTCTAGAGCAATATATTAGGGAAATAAAGTGTGAAACATTAAGGGGAAAAAAAGAAGAGATGAAAATGGAAAAAAACAATTCATATGTCCAAACATTTTCATCAAACACTTGCAAGAAACAGCACAAAATAGAAACTTTTTGCAAAATGTCATTCAGTGTTGAGTGAATCTGGAAGGGATCTTACATTTGCTTTCTCTTTCTCCCTTTTCTGTTGCTTTTTACTTTTTCGTTATTTTTAATTCTGTCTTGGGATGCCTACTACATATTGATCACACAGTTTAAGTATTAAAGAACTAAGAGGGGAATATATTAAAATAAAGGCTGTTTGAATAAGTGGCCTGGGTGGTTTACTTTTCTCAGAAATCACCTTTGCATCGTGAACTGCCTCCTACCCAGATAACCAAGTACCTTAATAGATCAATGTACATAAGAATGACGTCATGTTATTCTTACTCTTCTTTGCTTACACTTTGCTATAGCCTAATCTTTGAAGGTTGACCTAATTCCCTTTATATGGATTTTTCAGACAACTTCCCTCGATATTATAGAATCATAGAATGGCCTGGGTTGGAAGGGACATTAAAGATCATCCAGTTCCAATCCCCCTGCCATGTACAGGGACACATTTCACTGTAACAGACTACTCTGAACCCCATCCATCCTGGCCTCAGGGATATGCCATCCGCAACTTCTCTGGGCAAAGCTGAAAAAAAACCAAAAAAAGACTATAATAGTTTTACCAGTGAAGTTCTAGAGCAAGTGGAATGCATGATTTATTATTTATTTCCAGAAATAAGAGGTATCTTGGGGCTGCAGTTTGCACACACGTCCCATATTCAGCCTGAAAACTCTAAAAGGAAAATGGCCTCCATTTCATGAATTCATCATAAGTGATGCTTTGTCTCTTTTTACCACCCTCCTTCATTGATTCTAAGGAACTTACTAGCATAGATTTCCTTTAACCCACAGAATGAAAGCTGTGTGTATGCAGAAGACTGAGGTCCTTTGAATCTAGAGTTCTCCATAATAAGAAAACTCTCAATAAGATTAATCCACAAAAAGATAAAGCAAAATCAAACTAACATTTTTGATTTCATATTAACAATTACTTTCAGAGTGATTCATCCTCATTTAATTTTTTTTTTAATCCTTTCACATAATTTGTTAAACAGTGAGTACAAATTTGGGTTTTGTTATTTTTTGTTGACAAATTCTGAGCAGAGCTGCAGTAGTGAAGTTTTGCAGAAAGAACATCTGCATCCTTTCTTAAGGCAGAAGAAAATATGTGTGTAAAGATTTTACTTATATTTTGGAATTTGCTGCCATTGTATTTATTTCATTTTACAATGCAGAGAGTAATAATAAAAATATATATTAGAAAAAGCTGTTGCAGAGCATAAGTTTGCTGCTTTGGGATAAATGAGTAATGGCTACATAGCTGTCATCACACAATCACTTTTAAGCCTTCTTTCATGGTATACAGCTGTGGGTTTGGGCAATGCACTTAATTAGAGGGTGAAATCAAAGCCATGTATCTTCCTTCTCTTGTGAATTTTTAGTCCCCTGTCAGCTATCACACCCTTCTAACTATATTAAATGCAATTAAATTACATCTTTCCAACAAACGTTTCCATATTCCTGTCAAAAAATACATGTATGTTCAAAGAAAAACATTAATAAGTGAAAGCCATTCGTGTCACTTGTAGATACGAAAAAAGAAGTCCTTAAGAAACTTCTGCTCTTCCTGATCCACAGTGCAACTGTGAACTCTGTTGTTGTTCTAGGAAGAGAGACATGGTCAGACAATTCGTGGCCATTTAGGATCAGTTTTCGGTGGCCAGCAACATCTTAATTTAGGGGTGCTAGGTTCAAAACAGCCTAATTTATATTCACACAAATGTGAAAGTATTGGTAGTTCTAGTATTTGCATTAAAAAAAAAAAACAACCCAAACATAATAATTATTTTTGTTCTTCTAATGTTTTTCACAACAGTGCAGTTTTATTGAATTTACAGAGTTTCTATGACTGATTCTTCTAAGTCCGAAGCCTAATTGGACACTTGATAATCTAATGCTGAAATTACCTGCATGTTTTGCAACTGTGACCGAGAGAGTTGAAGACAATATTCCAGGAACAGGCTGAACCAAGGGTAATTGATGATCCTCTGGACAGATCTGCTGATATAGACTTTGCCACACATACAGCAAGGGCCGTGTAAAAGTTTGAAGAGTAAAAGGCAACACTCGTGGTAATATTTGCACATTGTTCATACCAGTTTTGATTTCCACGGCTTTTACAGATGTCCACAAACCCAACTATGAACTTTTATATCAGCCAGAACTCCAGGCTGAGGAAAGAAATTTTGTCAGCCTAATATATTTTTTCTGCATTTCACAAAATACTACTAGACTTACAAAGATTGTGCTGATTATGTTTTGTCTACGTTGCCTACTAGAAAAAAAAGAGGTCTGAGAGAAAGACATGTTTTCAAAGGAAAATTATTTTAGTCATGAAACAATTCATTGTGTATTCAGCCCAACTAAAAGCTCTATGTTCCCAGGAATATCAGAAAACCAAGTTTCTTTAAGAATTTGTTTTCTTGTTCTCCAGCTAGTAAGTTTGTGGTAGTCCTGCTTGTAATCACAGGAAGATGTTTTCAAAGCCTTTGTATCAGTGTCAAGACCACCATCATAATGAGATCAGAAATTGCTACTTAAATCCTCATCGAAATCTCTATCTAAGGTACCGACCACACAGTGGTATCTCATTTCTCACAGAGACCTGCCTTACACATTTAAACAGTATGAACTTAGTTTGGCAGAAACCTCTGAACCCATGTGTGTCCCATCACATCAAAGTTCCTCTTGTTCCCTTGAAGGGAGTGATGCGTCTCAGCCTAAAACGGATTTGAATTTTGCCTCTAAGTGTCTCTTTTTCTCCAATGAATATAAAGAGAACCTCAATAAATAGCTGAAATGAAGACATCTGTGTAGCAAATAATTAAATTTACATGAAATGTAATGTTGCCCTGAGGGTCTATAATTAAAGTGCAATTATATTCCCAAGTTACATGAACAGGATCCCACCCACTGTCTTTAAACTACTGCTGCTATTATTTATTTGCAGTGAGCTAGAACAAGCAGATTCAAATCAAGGTTGACATCTCATTATACTAAGTCTCATCCAGCCACTGTCTCAAAGCATGAGACTTTCAGTTTAAGTCAGAATATGAATGAGTAGGGAAGGGGCAAAGTGAAGAAGTACAATACCAACATAATGTGGCTACAGACATTAACTAAGAATTCACGTACCTAATTAGAAGTCATCATTTATTTTCTATACGATGAATCATCACAAATCATAAATACATAAATTTAGGAATACAGTCTCCACTGAGTCTTATCTGGACACGACATACTTCTGGCAGGATAGAAAAATTAGTTAAAATTGCCTTTGGAGGAAGAACAGACAAGCTTTACACAAGAGAAGAGGTCAGAATATTAATGATGAATAGCACAAGAAACATTTTGCAAAGAATCACAATTTATTAAGTAAAGTTGATCCAAAATATTTCTTTTATGTATTTTTTCCTTTCTTCCTGGCTTGTTTTTGCCAATTCTGGTCTCAAATAATAATAATAATGATAAAAATATTTAGAATTGTACCTCTTTTCTTCACAAGGTATCATTTTAAAACAGCCTCTGCTGTTACAGATAGACTACTAATAATAACCAAAGTTTTCAATTTAAAGTTGGCTAGTACTGCTGTGACTGCAAATTAACTTCAGTTGTCCCTGTGTCTTTGTCCTCCCTCCTATCTACTGGTTATAGAGAGAGGAACGTGGAGCAGCCTAGTGCTGATGAAATACTCCTTCCTGTCTGTTTGTGTAACACCTATTCCAATTTTAAAAACCATGAACGGAAACAATAACAAGTGAATGAGAAAACAGACTTCCAAACAGGAAGGGATGAAAGCAAAATATATTACAGATTGATCAAAAAACAGGAGGTCCCCAAGCAGCCTTCTGGATGTGCTGTGAAAAAAAACCTATCAGGAAATATGTGATAGCATATGGAGGGGTGGATGATAAAACCTTTCAAACAAAAAATCCTCAAGGGGTGAGATACCAAAATCTGCTGGAAGAAACTGGTGAGATGCAGCCACAGACCATGTTTGGAAAAGCAGCGGATGTACCTTACAAGCTTCTAAGCTCTTTTAAATAATAAACTTGTGTGGTTTTCGTTTAGTCCTTTTTGTTTCTTCCAAAGAATGATTAGTTCCTAAGCATTAACAAAGTGTGCAAAAGTACTATGTGCATGCAAAGATGTTGCTAAGTGATGTACATGAGGAAGTCTGTCTTCAATTATATTTAAGCAATTACTTTGATATCATCTTTTGTTTACAGTAGGCTACCACGAACAAGGATGTCCCTCAGGAAAAAAGATTTGAAGAGGGGAGAGGACAGAGGAAGAAAATGCTCTGAAAACAGTGTTTGGCTTGAAGGTTTTTCTAATAAAAAAAAAAATTAATCATGTGCAAAGTCAGTGCAACAAAAGAAATCTTGTTTGCTTGCCAGAAAGGTTTGATATAGCAATGACAGGAAACAGAGGGAAAAGAGGTGGGATCCAAAGGATTTTAAGACTTGAAAAGAAACACAAAAAAATTTCTTCAGATTTTGAGGTAGTTTTGCTAAACATATACATGGGGTTTTGTTTCTCAATGGATCTATTTTCCTTGGGTAGCTGATAAAGTAATAATTGGTTCCATGATCAGCGGTACTTTGACTTTAGCTTCATTTTTTGAATGCAAGGAAAAAGGAATGTCGTTCATAGTCATGCATTTCCTTTCTACTTATTTTTTTTTTTAACAGTCTGTAAAATGAAAGCATGATTCATTTCACAACAAGGAAATGATGCTGCAGCTACATGTAGAGCAGAGCTCTTGAACTGCACTTGTTTGTATCCCACCATGAACTGTTGAGGAGGACCACACCTACACCAGGAGAGTTAGTCTGTGCTGTGCTGGGGGAGCAGAGGTGCTGAGAAATAGGCCAGGCTGGGGCAGGGCCCTAGACCAGCAATGTCTTTGACCTCAGGTCTCTGGGCAAATTAGTCTGTGGAGAGAATTGAAATGTGTGGTGCAAAAATAAGTGCTGCAAGATACAGCCTGGGACCAGACTGGCTCATCTTAGATGTGAGGGCATCTTGACAAGCTGTGTGATGGCAGCAGTGTTTTCTCCCAGGTATCCTGCATGCTCCACCATCAGACCTCTCCTCCAGATATGGCTGTATGTGTTTTGTTAAACCAGGGGGAAGCATCCAACATTCTGGACTAGCATTTATACAGCCTTAAGACAATCACTACAGACCAGTACAGACACAGGAGCTGCTGCCCTTATCAAAACATGGAACAGCCCAGTGTCATTCTGCTATGTGTAAGACACTGATAGTGACACATATCAAAGATAAACACCTCTTCTATATCAAAGTTTTAAAATCAGTCTTTAAAGTTATAAGACATAGGCTGATTCTGCCCGTGTAACTCACATGAATAATTTTTATGAAGTGGCTTACACAGCCATTCACAGTACAATTATATTAATTCTGTTGGATCCATCTAAACCAAACTTGCCTTGATGAACCAGCTTGCTTAGGGTATTTTTTGTATGACAATGGCATTTCATGAGAATTAGGACCTAAGGATATGACCAGAGTCTCAGGGCTTCCTCCTGCCTCTATGTAGTGATAAACCCCAAAAAAACTGAATCAGAGCCCATCTGTACTGGCAGCATGCAAAAAAATCCTTAGAAAGTTAGAAGACATAGTACCTTGTTTAATGCAAACATATTAGTATATGAATGGAAGCTGATATTTTTGAGTCCTATAGAAAGAACTTGCAAGTTAAAATCAGACATTACAGCTGAAATACAATTTTAATACACTTTAAAATTTATAGTGAGCAGAGGATTGTCCTTATATAGAACTATCAAAATCCTTTTATATTGCCTTTTTTTTTAATTCCTCTGGTCACAGGAAATACAGTTTTCACTATCTAAATGCACTTTCTTGATTTAATTATGAAATCACAATTTAGGAAAACAATATTCTTTGTGTTTTGCAGGTTTTCCCTATGTGAAATGCAGGTTACTGGAGTATGTTTGTTTAAGTACACTATTACAACTGTAGTTCCCACGTGACTCACTAGCTCTGTTCTCATTGCCCCTGGCTCTCTTTATTATTTACCTTGCTTCTGAACCTCCTTGTAAGGAGAAAAGATGCCTTTACAAAAAACACAGTGAGTTTGGGGCTTATTTTAAATGTAGTTTTTCACCCTGCAAAGAAGGGTGTATAATTTGTTGACTGAATCATAGAATAATTTAGCTTAGAAAAGACCTTTAAGATTATTGAGTTCAACTGTTAACCTAACGCTGTCAAGTGCACCACTAAACAATGTCCCCAAGAGACATAACTACATGTCTTCTAAATACCTCTGAGGATGGTGATTTCCCTAGGAAGTCTGTTTCAATGCTTTATAACCCTTCCCATGAATAATTTTTTCCTAATATCCAATCTAAAACTCCCCTGGAACAACTTCAGGCCATTTCCTCTTGTCCTGTCACATGTTATTTGGGAGAAGAGACTGGTCCCCACTTCTAAGGTAATTATAGAGAGCAAAAAGGTCTCCATTGAGCCTCTTTTTCTCCAGGCTAAACATCCCCAGTTCCCTCAGCCGCTCCTAATCTGACCTGTGCTCCAGGCCCTTCACCAGCTCCATTGCCCTTCTCTGGGCACACTCCAACACCTCAGTGTCTTTCTTGTGGTGAGGGGCCCAAAACTGAACACAGAATTTGAGGTGCAGCATCACCTCAAGTGCAGGGGGACGATCATTGCCCTGGTCCTGCTGGCCACACTATTTTTGATACAGGCCAGGATGCCACTGGCCTTCTTGGCCACCTGATCACACTGCTGGCTCATGTTCAGCCAGGTGTCAACCAGCACCCCCAGGTCCTTTTCCACCAGGAGCTTTCCAGCCACTCTGTCCCAGCCTGTAGCTTTGCATGGGGTTGTTGTGACCCAAATGCAGGACCCAGGACTTGGTCTTGTTGAACCTCATACAACTCATGTTGGAAAAGTTCGTTAAACACTGTCTCCCATGAGAAGGACCCCACAGAAGCAGGGGAAGGACTCAGAGCTGTAGCTCCCCTGCAGCTCGTAGTGAAAATCATGGTGAAGCAAGTTGTCCCCTTGCAGCCCACGGAGGACCAGCGGGGTGCCGAAACTCGACTGCACCCCATGAGAAACAATAATTGACTACAACTCCGCTTTCCTGTTCCCCAGCACTGCTGAGGGGAGAGAAGAGAGAACATAAAAGGAAGGAGGTGGGGGGTGAAGGTCTTCTAAGACTGTTTTATTTCTCACTCTTTAGCTTTTATCCTGTTAGTAACAAATTTAAGTATTACCCCACGTTAAGTCTGTTTTGCCAATTAATAAGCAACTTCTCCCGGCTCTTATTTCTACACAAGAATCCTTAGCTGTTTTTTTTCCCTCTCTCTGTCCAGCTGCAGAGGGGAGTGAGAGAGTAATTTTGGTGAGTACTTAAAATCCAGCCAGAATCAAACCACCACAATGGGGTTGTTGTGACTCAAATGCAGGACCCAGGACTTGGTCTTGTTGAACCTCATACAACTGGCTTTGGCCAAATCCCTTGTAGAGCCTTCCTGCCCTCCAGTAGATCAATACTCCCACCCAATTTCATGTCACCTGCTAATTGACTGAGGGTGCACTTGATCCCCTCATCCAGATCATCAGTAAAGATGTTAAACAGGGCTGGCTCCAGTACTGAGCCTTGGGGAACCCCATTAGTGACCATCTGACAGCTGGATGTAACTACATTCACCACCACACTCTGGGCCCAGCTATCCAGCCAGTCTTTCACTCAGTAAAGAGTGCACGTGGACTTCCAGCTTCTCCAGTCAAGTGCTGTGAGAAATGGTGTCAAATTGGGCTTTACTGAAGTCTAGGTTGACACATCCACAGCCTTTCCCTCAACCAGTAGGTAGGTTACCTTGTCATGCTGGCTGTGCCTGATCTTCTGGTTGTCCTGTATGTACAACATGATGGCACTGAAGTTTATCAGCTCCAAGACCTTCCCTAGCACTATGTCAGGCTGACAGGCTTGTATTTCCCTGGATCCTCCTTCCAGCCCTTCTCGTAGAGGGGTGTCATTTGCAACCTCTAGTCTTCTGAGACCTCCCCAGTTACCCAGGACTGCTGGTACACTGTGGAATGGATCCCATCTGACCCTATGGACTTGTGTGTGTCTAAGTGGCGTAGCAGGTCATTGACCATTTCCCCTTGGATTATGGAGATTTCCTCTGCTCTCCATCACTATCTTCCAGCTCAGGAGACCTGTTACCCCAAGAACAACTGTTCTTGCTAATAAAGACTGAGGCAAAGAAGGCATTAAGTACCTCAGCCTTTTTCTCATCCTTTGTCACTGTGTTTCCCCCCACAAGCAATAAAGGATGGAGATACTCCTTGGCCCTCCCTTTGTAGTTGATGTATTTATAGAAACACTTTTTTATTGTCTTTTAGAGCAGTAGCCAGGATAAGTTCCAATTAGCTTTTGGTTCTTTGAATTTTCCTCCTGCAAACCCTCACAACATCCTTGTAGCTCTCTTGAGTTCACTCCCCCTTCTTCCAAAGGTCATAAACTCTAGGATTTTTCCTGAGTTCCAGTTAAAGTTCTCTCTTCAACCAGGTCAGTATTTTTCCCCGTTGGCTCATCTTTCAGCACATGGGGACAGCCTGCTCCTGTACCATTAAGATTTTCTTCTTGAAGAATGGCCAGCCTTCCTGCACTCTTTGTCCTTCAGGACTGTTTTCCAAGGGATTCCCCCAACCAGTCTTTTAAACAAACCAAAGTCTGCCCCCTGGAAGTCCATGGCAGCAGTTTTTATGGCATCCCTCCTTGCTTCTCTGGGAATTAAACACTCCTGTCATTTCATGATCACTGTGCCCAAGATGACCTACATCACATCACTCACAAGTCCTTCTCTGTTTGTGAACAACAGGGCTAATGGGGTGCTTTCCCTAGTTGGCTGAGTCACAAAACTGGCTTTAATGCATCTTCCTGACTATGGCCAGGCTGGTATGGGGCAACAAACAGGCACAATGGCCATCTTACACATGGTATGAAAGAAAGGCAGAATAGGAAGGCAGTGGAGGAGATGGGGAAAGAAACACAGTGAGCAAGAAAGCATTTGAAACATTTGAACCTGTCTGTAGAGGGATTATGAAACGAATCTCTAGCTTTGAACAGGGTTCCAAAACTGCTGAAGAACCTGAGACACAACTGAGGGTAGGAATGAAAATCTGTCTTTCAGTCACTGACACGATGTGAGGGGACATCTGCCAGCTCAGGAGGGAGTCCAAAGCCCAGAAAGATAATAAAAGCAGTAATAAAATCTCATTCGGGAACTTATTTTAAGTTAATGCTTTCCACTGCATCTATCTTTTAAAGCAAAAGGCATCCTTTCCACATTTCAGTATGCAGATACCCTCCCCCAGCTCCCTTTACTGCATACTAAGCAAAGTAGGCAGGTGGAGTCTTTTGAGCTAATGATAGATCAAAATCATCATCTAGCAACTGGTGGTGCCTAATAGATGCCTGCAGATGCCTAATTAACATTCATGAAGCACTTGAATCCCTTAGATGAAGTCAGTATACAGTAAAAGCTTAAATTATTATTATGGGTACTAACTGCTTCAGAAAACAATTGTGACTATTCTAAAAAAATGGTTTATTATTCCTTTTGCTAAGGGAGAATTGAGTAAAGACCAGTTGAAAAAACCGTTTTTTCTACACATTAATTATTTTACTACCATGTAAATAACAACAAACTCGTATTTAAAGGTGCTCAGGTGTTTCAGGAGTTTGGATATCTAACAAAATCTAAGGTTCCAGTTATAGCTGCCAGAAATCTGGACAATCAACAATTATTAATGTGATTGAAATTTTAAAGCAGACTACTCAATCGTGCTACAGAGCTGCTAAGAGCATTCTGTGTCCTTTCCTTGTCCCTGACCCTTAAGCTGCTTTGCATCTGGATATTTAAATACTTTGCACAGCTGTGTCTTGCAGACTTCGCCTTCTCCATCTGCTTGTTTGTTTTCCTGATTTTATTTTTCAGGCTGCTATTTTGTATAAGCAAAATTATCCTTTTATGTCTCCTCTGTCTCTGTTGTTTCTTCTAGATATTGTAAACTACAGCATCTGTGATAGTTCTCCTGTTATAGATTTATATTCTACTAGGTAGTGTGGGATAAAGATAAGAAGCCTCAATAGACCATGAAGCTGATGCCCCAGTCTGACACATAAATCCCCAAAGCTTTTTTTTTTCTGAATTTTTCTACTGAGTATCCCCTTGGTGTATAAATGACTTCTGTTGATTTTTTACCAGCATGTATCACAGGTCAATAGAAAAAAGGAAGGCAAGTCATTGGACATTTGACAGAACACACTGATCCTTTACTTTAGCAAGAGTGACACTTTTTTTTATCAGATAATCTGAATACTCTGATAGTAAATACCCCTTAAAAAAGGGTTCATGACCTAAGAAAAGTAACAATTCAGATTTGATTTTTAAAACATTTTTCTGTCTTTGGGTCAACATGTTTGCAGAATGAAAGGATGTTTCCTGATCTTTTTATCTCTGAAGGGTGGGAAGTAACTTCAGATTCAGAGATTTATCTCATATCCTAGAAAAAAATTGAGCCAAGTTTTCAAGTTCTATCTCCTAGTTATTTCTGGATACTAAGCTCTGCTTACTCTGAACTGTTCCATAAAGGAAGTTAAAAATTAATGCTGCTGCTTAGCTATATACTTAAATATGAGCTCAGCTTTCAGCACAAACAGATGTTCTTTGCTTAGTTGGGATGGTCTGGAAAAAAACAATTACAAAATTGTTTTGATCTGTTCGATTCTAGGAATCTGTTAATGACTTATGAACAGAAAACATGGGTGCCTCTGTTAGGTCAGAACTGTGGCTTTCTTACCAGATATCAGAAGCAGATATAATAGGACAAAAGGTAGGGGTCACATACTAAAGACCTATGTGGCTTATAATATCCTACAGCTTTTGTATGCATTAATGCATCCCAAACAATTTGCTCCCTGTGTTATCCTGCACCGAGCCCTATCTATGTGAAATAGATTGCAAGATTTTTTAAAAAATCTTCCCTATTTAAAGAAATCTCTCTCAGATTACCCTAAAATTTCTTTTGCAAGGTTTTGTAATAGCTGTTATAAACTGTTGAATTATTGTGAAATGTCAAGAGCAAGGCAGCAAAACATGCCTTACTGAAAAGAACTTTAGGAAACAGGAATCACTGAAATTTAATTCTAAATGACCTCGGGGAGAGGAAGGGGAAAGAAGGTAATGTCAAATTTATAATTTATACTAATAGCTTTTGATCATGAGGTTTGCTCTTTGATGCAGTTTGCATTCAATTTTTGGGTGGTGCATTGTACTTCTAGCTCCCCTTGGCTTCACAGAAGTTTTAGAAATATCTAGAATTGCTATGTAAGTCTCACAGGGAATTCTAACCATATCCAGGTATATTCTCATTATTCTATAAATAATGAGCCCACATCATCTTGAAAAAAAAAAACAACAAAACCTTAAAGAAAAACACAGCATCGATATTAGGGATATTCATTTCACATCTTCTTTACTCATCAGTTCTTCTAGATTCACAGACTTTAGAGAAAAGACTGTTACATTACCTAATCTTCATCCGTTTATCACAAATGTCTAAATTTCCCAAAGTTACCCCTGAACTGAGCTCAGTTTGCTTTTAATGCAAGAAGGTGATTTTATCATGTGACACCGTTCAGCAGCTCCTCCAGTGTCAGCACTGTAGACTACTGTGTACTAATTCTAATTAGGCCATGGCTGAAATAAAAGTTGTTGCTGATTTGTAATTTTGCTGTTGTGTTTAGGAATCCCAGTTGTAGGCCATCTTGCTTTCAGCATTCAGAAGTGCAAAAGAAATTTATTCCCTGCCTCCCACAGATGACAGGCTAAAATAGTTCACTTGGGAACAGTAAACTCCCCTTGCTTTCTTACAGTACTCCAAAGGCCAAAACTTTGGTTAAAAAATACTAACGGTTTATTATTGCTAATATTAATTAAAGAAAAATGAAAGATTTAACACAATTTTTTAGACAAAGCTTAGCAAAATGAAGAGCTAAAGTCTCATTCTTGCCCATCTGGTTTTATCCCTACGTCAACAGTGAAAGGAAAGGAAATGTAATAAACTCACTGACTGCCCCAAGAACTGAGGCACCTGAAAGATTATGTATTCCTATTTCAGGAAGTGTCAATAGCAACTCTGAATGTGACTCTTGCTATATTTACCTGCAAGTTTGTCAGTTATTCTGGAGTGTATTGGTTTATGTACCCATAATAATGGGACTCTAGGAGCTCAGTGTGTTTTATTTCTTAAGGCCATAGTTGTATAAGACAGTGAATGTTGGCTGTAGGGCTCCTGATACTAGTTCAAAAAGCCAAAACTATAGGATGTAAAAGGCTGATTCTATATTATTTCGTTCATCTGGGCCAATTTTTTATTTTTTTTTAAATGACTGAAGGGTTAAATATGCATCAAAAGACTTTTTACCAGAGTAGGTATTGTTCATCTTCACCATTCTATCTCGATACCAGAGCTGATATCATTTGTTCTTCTGTCTTTCAAAAAATACATAATGCCAAAACAAACGCTGTTCCTGTGTAGTCTGGTTAATGTGATAGAATACAGCCATCTAATCACATCCAAGGTTGATCACATTTGTTTCAATACAGTATTGATTTTCTATCAATCACTAACATAGTATTTGTGACAGCAGGATTGCAGTGAAACTTGCTTCGCTTGAAGGAAGGCTTTATTAGTAGTCTTTTATACTGTCTCTTGTCACAGCATCTTTTGTCCCAATCAGTATTGATATGAGCAACTCTAAGGTGTGGAAAAATCTTTCCTGCCCCAACTGAAATACCCTCTCCTTCAAGACTGCAGCTGTCAGTGTCCTCCACCCAAACGACCAAGGCATACCCATAATCTCAAACTGAAAAAAGAAATAGTTTCATACCTGACAAGGAGGTAGTTTTTCATTTTCTCCACCCAAATACCACATGGGAAATTTGTTAGGTGGGTAGCGCTAACACACACCCCAAATAATCCCATGGTTGCTCTAGCAGCCAAAACATCCCACGGTGTGTTTACACCATGTCTTCCTGATGAACGTGTCCTGGGTGAGGCTCTGTGGCTGGCTTTATTTTCAACATTCTGCAGTTATCTGTGTGTCATTTTCACAGAATTTTATGAAAATGCTTTCAAGTTTTTTAAAACTTCTTTGGAAGGAACTGCTTTTACCTACAACAAAAGAACAGTTTTGTTTCTTAACAGCACTCAGCATAAGCCAAAATGCACTAATTTCTCCTCACTTGTAAAACATTTAACATATCGCTACCCACACCCTGTAATTTCAAGACTCCTAGGATTTATATTTTAAAAACATAATTGAAACTTCTTGGCAAAGGCCCTATGACTTCCAGTCAAAATGGTTATAAAAGAAAAATTCTCTGTCTTCATGTAAAAGAAATCCTGCCTAAATTAAAAGCAGTTGATATTAGCTCTTTTTCTCCTATAATAATATCTACCATTAAGATGACAGCTAAAATATAAGGTGTTCTTGCATTTCAAGGGACTATGAGAGGAAAAAGGATTGGTGGGGCTCTTTAAGTGATGCCAAGTGGAACTCATAATATATTTTGTCAAAATAACTGTTTGCTCATCTACATATGGAAATGTATTTTTAACTTAGAATTCATTCAAGGTCTCATGCCTTAACTCATCGAATCATAATAACTCCATGCCTAAACTGGCACAGGAAAGAAAGTACAAATGTTCATGTAGGGTGTGTTCTACTGCAACCGTAGTTTTCTTAGCATTCGAAAAGCATTTAAATAAATTAATCTTATTATCTCATTGCTACTTTCTGGAAAAGTGAGTGTGGGGGCATTGTTGAAGTTCAGTCCATTTTTCTGCTTGACATAAAAGCTATGTAAAAGTTCTGGAGGCAGCAGATCTCCAAATCATACCAACATAGAGGGCACTCAGCCTCCTATACAATGCAGATACTCACACAGTGTCAGTGAAGAACAATAATCAAATAGCAAAGTGGAACTGATGACAGCAAGACGGGACAAACACTCTGAGTAACCATCTAACACCATAACCTGAGCCCAAAGGCATGTCTGTGCTTTCCGCACTGTTAACCTTATATTTGTCTGAAGAACTTCTAGAAATTCCCTGTACCTGTATTGCACCACCTACTTTTCCCCTGGTTTCTGCCAGGCAACTCCAGTCCAACATCCTTGGCTTCCAGTGCTGTGGACCTGGGACAGCAACCATAGTCTTTTCTCTTTGGAATCACAGGATTCTACAGTCACTGCCTTGTTCAGCATTTAGCTACTCTCCAGAACAATAAGAACTGGACTCAGCCCTTGTGGATCTCTTCCAATTCATGATATTCTATGACCTCCCAGCCCTACTCTGCCAGTGAATGCCTGCAATAACACCTGACACATAACAATCCCCATGTCATACTACACAGACAACATAATGTTCTGACTTTTCTTGCAAGCATTTTGATTTCTACGTCTCATTAGCTTACAGGGACAATATTTAAAAAAAGAAAAGTTTAACGTTGAGGGTAGTTCATATCCTGTTCAGCACTTTTGTCTGTAGACCAGAGACTGTTGTTGTGTCTCCAATATTAGATCAAAATGAAAGGCCAGGTCTGAATTTCAGTTACTGAAAGTAACGTTGAAAAAACGGTCTCTCCCTGCTAGGATCTGTGTTAAAAATGATACAATTATACTGATGGAATGGTAGTAATCAAGCAAAAATGTGAGATTCGTGAAGGAGACAAAATTTACTCAGCAGTTTACCCAAAGTTATGAACTTCTGTTGAAACGAGATGAGAATGACCACTTGTCTTGGAGTATTTATAATGGTTCTCTTACAACAGGTAAATTAGAGATGGCCTTACAGGAGATCAGAAAAAATGTTACAGTAGTGCTAATGAAAAGCCAAATGGAGCTGTGATTGTTGTTATGAACTTTTTTTTTAATGCTTTCTTCATCTGAATAGTCTTGTCTGTAGTTGAACTCTAAGACCCATAGGGCAGCAATACTGTTAATTCACCAGAGAAAGAACTCTCTTTGTTCTAGATCCTACATAATGCTTTCCAAATCAGCCTTAATCCCTTTAACATAAATAAAAACAAAGAAAGGTATCACAGTTGTGTACCACTGGAACAGACTTCAAAGATACACAAGTCTATCTGCTTTGAGGAAGAATTAAATGTGCCTAGGCTATCCATGACAAGTCCATTTCTAAGACAGATTTCTCCTTTCAGGAAAGAAATGGGATTCTTCGGTTCCTTTCTGAAGTCTGCTTTACTACTTAGCTGTTCTTATATTTAGACAGTGTTTCCAGTTTCCATGTGGATGGAAGAAACAAGGGGAAATTTTGATTATGATTAAATGTTGGTTTAGTTTTTTTTTGGTCTTAGCTTTAGAGAAAAACCACATTTTATCTGTACCATCAAAATACTTCGTATGTCTGCCTAGTTTCATACGCAGTTATCAAATACTAAGTTGTTTTTAAGTAACTCCTAAGTAAAAACCAATGAAACATATATTTGTCAGGAGCACTGTAAAAAGTTATGATTATTGTCTCTCCTACCCTTCTCCAACATCTTCATGCATGAAATGGCTTCCTGAGGACAACATCTATGTGATTTTCACATTAAAGACAACCTTTACTTTGCTAATATGGATAGTGTGTCCTACTCCATACTTTCATGGTTGCTAACATCTACTCTTGAAATTCTGACATGAAAGAATATCAAAATGCAAAAGATTCTTTATGGTGCTTTTTTCTTTATTTTATACGAAAATATATCGGAAAACATTCTGTGCAATAATCTATTGTAAAATTTAATATTTTGCTTTGTTTTCTTGGACTTCATTAAACATAAACGTATATGTCCTACTGTTACAGTTTGAAGGATATTCGATGTAAATTCAGGTTAGTAATAACCAACATTGTGTGTCCACAAGTAGGAAAACTACATCTACCCTGCAATTAGAATGCAGTTTTTGTGCACATTGGGACAGTAGGCATAACTGGGCTAGTTCTATCTTCTGATCATGTGCTTTATTGCTCTATAGATGGCAGAAAACCTCTACATTCACCCCCAAAATGTTAGGTTTGTGTGAGCAAAGTATGCTTGTACATAAACCTGAACACTTGGCAGCTGCATCCTATAGTATGCAGTTTTAGATTAAAACTAGTTTGGTATGTGCTACATATGTTACAATCACACTTTAATCTGAAGCCTCCATATATCCTAAATTGAAGCAGCAATGCATACTTGACACTCAGAAACGGTCTTCCAGCTCTGGCCATCTGTGGGGCAGATGTGCAATGCTTTTCTCACAGCTATAGCAAAAACAGTTTCAAACCCACCTTCCTGTTGTGCTTCTTCTAATCAACCTATTTCCAGATCTCACTGCTGGCAGCAGTCATATTGCATGTTTGGTTTAATAGCTTTGCACCCCTGATTTAATCCATCCCTTATGTGTGCACACATTCCCCCAGGCTCTCTTGGCAAAGTTCCTGAGGTACACACAAGTGAACAGCGAGGAAGATGACAACTGTGGCACTGAAATGAAAGTGCACCTACTGAAAAGAGAAAGTGATGCAAACCAGGAGAACGTGGGGTAAACTTGGGCACTGGAGCTATCAGAATAAGAATCCTGCACTGCCAACATATTTTAGGAGCATGTGGGCAGACTTTGTCAAAAAATGCCCCATGGTCTCTTCACCACTGTGACAACACAAACACACCCTACTGCACCAATAATGCTGTGTGTGTTTGCTTAACGACTTTTCTCCCCAAAAAGCTACTGTTCTATAATATCATGGAAATATTTAGAGAAAAAAACACAACTGAGTGCTCTACCATCATATAAAATGTGATTTTTAAAGAAAAGAAACTTCTTCGTAATTTCTCACAACCTCATCAAAAAAGTCATACAGTCCTCCACACAGCTGTCAGTCTTCACTTCAACACATGATGCTGCTGAATGGAGATGACTTGCCACACAAATCTGTGGCACTTTCAGCAAGCAATGTGTGCCACACAGTGCTCAGTGACAGCATGGACTAAAAAGGAGAGGAGGGCATGGGTGGGATGAAGCAGGAGACACTCAACGTGTTACCATTTAATAGCAGAAAATGTGCTGCTTTTGTCTGATAACATTTGAGTCAGAGCCCTGCACATCATTGACCTATAAACTATCCTGCTGCTTTTTCTGTGGCTGTAAAAGGAAATGGGATCACATGGAGAAGGGGTCCAATTTATCTCTCTGCTGTTAAGTGAACTTCACCTGACACATATACTAAGATCCTATGGTGAAATTAATTATAAAAGTGAAGTATATGGTAATATATGATAACAACTGCTTGTTTTCCTGCTCACTATAGTATATCTCTAGTCTGGGAATGCTGGGTACCATTTTCATATAAGTATGTTCTTGCTTTGTTACTGTTGCATAAAAATAATAAAAAAGTCTATTGCTAATGCTAATAAAACTTTTTTAAGAGTTTGCCATTTGTTTTGTGAAGAAATAATGAAAAAGAATTGTCTTTATGGTAATCTTTTGCTAACCTAACTTGTAGATTTTGTTATCTGAAATATGCTTTTCATCCTAGTTTGAATAAATATTTTTTTCTTTTACTTATTGTCCCAGGAAAGACAAGACCAGTAACGGTTGATTTATCAAGTAAGAGTAGCTCCAAGTATTACACAGATATCCATTACAGCCCAGCTAGCATTAGCACATTGTATCCTGTTTGACACCGCCCAGCACAGTGGTGTTTGGTAATGTTATTACTTCTACATTCAAATGAAAGTGAAATGGGTCAAGACTCGGGAACTGTAACCAGAGTTATGGATACCAGGAGTCCAGCATTTAAATGAGAACTGCTAAATTTGGAAGGAGACTAAAAATGGGAAAGTAATATATATAAAGAATGTAAAGGACCATAGCCTGCCAGTAATGCTGAAGTGCCCAATCCTCCTCCCAGTGAAGTTATCCAGGCTCCTTGACAAGAGGTTATTGGAAAGAAGAGTAGAGTCTATTCTAGCAATTAATCACCTTTCCTTATGAATTAAAATTGCTGGAGAGGATGCTCCTGCACTTGGCAATTCAACGAGCCCCATCCAGGATGAAAAGCTCCGTTCCCCAGTTCTGCCCTTTCCATATGCCAGAACAGAAGGATGCACACTCCATTTCAAACACTTAAAGACAGCCCTTGCCAAATGCAATAAAGCTGTTTGCAGATTGAAACTTTGGGAAATTCAGCATGTATTTTTTCTTTTTTTTTTTTTTTTTACCAATAAGTAAACATTGCACAACCCCTGAAGAAAAGCCATGTTCCAGATTTTGTAAGAATTTTAGGAATCACATAGTTAAAACCTATTTTATTCCCACCATATCAGTTTCTAGGTAATAAAAGTGTACCTCACACCACACTACATGAGATTCAAATTCTGTCTTCACATCTATGCAGTACTCATAACTTTAGTAATGTTATATGAATACAGTTCAGAGCAGAGTTTGACCCAAGATGATAAGATTTTTCTAAATTTTAGACAGCCAGTCAGTCAGTCTCAATTTTTTCCTGGTATTTCTAATTATTTCTACCTCTTATATTGTTTGTTTACTTATTAATTGAATTGATTTGGGTTTTTTAATCTGCATTAGAAAATTATTTCTGAGATATTTTTTAACTTGAACAATGGTACCTGTGTTCTCCATTTTTATTTTCAGCATGCTTTCTTACCTTCCCTTTCAGACTTTTGTGCTTCACCAATTACTAAGGATGCAATTTCTTTCAATGAATTTTTGGCATCAGAAAATTAGGCAGTTAGTCAAAACTGTTCATCTAAACTCTCCCTATCAGTTAAGAGAGTCAGTAAGGGTAATTGACCTGTCTTTCCTCCCTGAATACAGGAGGAGTCTAGATAAAAAGCTTAAAATAGATAACTTAAGTAATACAGGATGAGACTATTAGCAAGTAATGAAAATAAATGGTTTCTAGCCTCCCAGGATGTTGCAGATGTTAACTAAGGGACAAAAGTGATGTGAGAATCCTGAGAATTTGGATAATGCTGCTTGGCCATTTCTATTTCTTCTGGTTCTTAAAATACATGTCCCATTTTACTTTCAGTCACTGTTCTTAGAAATTACTATGACTGTGTGGTGGTGATCTCCCACTTGCTTTCTTGCTTATAGGGAAAACTCTACAACTCGGAAATTTTGCTATAAAATTCAGGCTTTTGCCAAAAATATTAGGTTTCTACTAATCCAAGGGAAAGCACAGTGTCAGAGATGGTTGGTCTGCCCCCGTCTGCCTTACCTTAATATCTTCAAACTCTCTTTTGCTGGTTTCATTCTTAAATAGCCCTTTTGGCTGGCCCCTGATTATTTTTCTCAGAGAGACATTAAAATTACTTTTACCCTTCTGTGCCCATGCTTGCAGCTACTTGAACCCCTTCCTCAGTATGACCATGTGCCTGCCCAAGCCTGGCACCATCCCTCACAGCCCGGAGGTGCTCCAGAGTCTCATCAACTCTCTGCAATATTGTGTCTCGTGGAGTCTCCAAAAATTCGGAATATTCACATATATAGGGCTTTCTTGATGTCCAATACACCCTCTTCCCTGTTCAGCTGCTCCTCCAGTGCTGCAGGAGAAAGAAATAAGCATGAGGAACCAAAGGGGAACCATTCTGAACAGAAGGAAATTATGCTCCTGCAGAGAAAGGCAAGGCTTACTGGCCTTAAATTTTCTAACAGCTGAAGTGAGAGAACTGGTGTTTTATGATATGACAAAACAACACAAATCCCAATCACCCAGATGCAATATGTGGATGCAGCTTGGTGAGGTACTTTATATGCCAAATGCATTTGTTCATGCAGTAGGATAAAACACAGTGTTTGGATGCTCTTTCAAATCTTCATCTACTACTAAAATTTATCTCCTTCTGTAACACCTTATAGTCAATCAGCAAGTAGTCTGGGTGCAGCAGGTAAAACTGACATAAGAAAGCAGTCAATCAGATCCACTATGTGCTTATGTGCACACACACCCCACGCCCTCGCACACACACACGATAGCAAGCCTTGCAGAAGCCTGCAGTCAGGGGTTCATTTTTCAGAAGGACATAGAGCGACAGCTCTAAAATATTATTTTGGATTTTCTTAGAGCTCCTTTTTGTAAATCATGATTGATTGAAATAAACTGTCAACTGCAATTTGTTAATTTTATATGATTTACTCCCAATGTCTAAATATGAAAACCTGCCAGAAAACAAAAATGTTATATAAAACATTAGTGATTTTTATCACCATTAGTGTTCTAGAAAAGCAATTTTTTCAGTACTTAATCCTCCTGAATATTTGTGATGAGCAGCCAGGAAACTGATTGCCACATGCCATACAGTAATGAGGACAGTAAATCAACTACTAATAAACTGTTAGCCAGTTTGAGACTCAGAACATTTTCTAAAGTGGCAAAAAGAGTCTTTATAATCATCACCATATTGGAGTTTGAAAAGAAGTTGCAATTTAAAATTATATTTACTGATTATACAAAGAGGACTGCATTTAAAATAACTGCAACAATTTGTACAATCTTTAGTACCACAAGAGATTCCTGTCACAGGATGAATGTTTCTCTTTAATGTAAGTACACTAGAACACAACACTGCTTGAAAATAACATCACCGATTTAAGAGGAAAAGAAAAGGTCTATATCTGCCTGAAAAGTTGAAGTTCAAACTTGAATCAAGTGAACTGAGATTTGAGCAGAAATCCACAATTTGACCTCCTCAACAAATTGAGATATGTTCATTAAAAGTTTTAATAGACTTTAGAGAGAATCTAAGTGCACACTGAGAGCATCAAGAGACTGAGAGTGGGAGTGTGATGATATCACCACTGTAAGCAGCAATTTCAGCGCTGGGGTGTATGGTGTGTACTCTAATATGGTTTTCTGATGACGAACCACAGCAAACATCGTGCAACACAATATGTAGTAACACAGAATACAGCTTTAGAAACTCTCCATATCAGTTAGAAAGTGCATAGGTCTCTTTAATCAGATGAAGAATGCTGTGATAACATGCTGTGCTAAGCCAACACCTAATTTCCTCAAATATTGTCTTAAATACTTGTCAATTTCTATTTTTTCCGGAAAGAGACTGGATCTTACTAGTGACACATTTGCAAGGAATGTCAGTGTGAATCTTTCCTATGACCCCAACACAGAGATATTCAGATTTACTAATGGACTCCTGGGAATAGCTATGAAAATAACTGTTACCCTCTTGAGAAGAATAAGGAGAAAGAGCATGCCCTGCGATTATTTTGAAACTACAGATCTGCAAGTGTCTGGCAGTCTGACTGGCAGCTTCAACTTAAGATTGGAAAAGGTGGCACTGCTTGTAGCAGATTTGAAGAATATCTGTCCGACTTATATCTGACTCAGAGTTAGCCCTGAAATGAGCTGTACAGTAGGTCAGCAGCAGCAGAAGGTCAAGCAAAATGGGAGCAGGGAATTTTACTGGAATTTAGGATTCCATACTAATGAGTTTGGAGAAGTTGCAGGCTGAGATAGTCTCTGCAAAGGAAGCCATATAGACACAGAGCATTGCCATCAATTTAGATTTATTTCTGCATTTCCTGCTGGCTGGTTATTAGCGTTCTTAATTCATTTTTTCCCATGTTTTCAGTGAAGAGTGAACTTACCAGAATTAATTTCAAAATCTCCACCTCAAAAAGTCCTTATTCTCTGGATTCACAGAATATCATAGTGTATGCTGCAATGTCAAATGTGTATTAGATATTTAGGATAAGGTAGGGTTTTTTTATATTATTTTGTTAACATAATTAGATACCAGGTTGTTAACAGAAGACTCTTCTGAATGGTAGAAAAATATAGTAACAGTTCAACAACAATTACACGCTGAAGAATTTGTTTTGCCTTTATTCCTGATTAATCATTTTCACTGCAGTCTGTGTGATTTTAACTATCTCACTGAACTCCATGATGATTTATGTATAATATCAGCCAAACAAATATTTGTGAGTGCCCTTCCAAAAATAATGGTGGACAGAATATTGCACCTGACCTACACACCAAAACTTCTAAAGATCTTTCTTGGTTTTTGAAGCATAGTTTAAAATGCGATGGAAAAGAAGCTTTTTCCTTTGTTGCTCCCAAAAAAATCCATCAGAAATATGCCCCACTGTGTTGTAAGTCAGTCTTTGGGAAAAGTCAAACCCTTCTCCAAAAAGCAGGGCAGCTGTCTTTCCTGTGCCTTTGGTACTCTGCTGTTGGAGTCAAACCCTGTGGAAAGAGGAAACCACTGCATGGGAAGTGACGATCACATTAGGGACAGACAGAGATATGGACAGGAGACAAGCATGTTAGGAAAGAGGACTGGGAGGTGACTTGAGCTGGAATTTTGCACACAACCACAACAGAAAATTGATTGCTCATCATTAACCACCTAGAGAGGTCAAATGTGCAAGACATAATCTTATTTTTAAACAAAAAGACACCGCCAAACTCCCACGAAGGAGCTTCTTCAGTCCTGCAGTGGAACAAGGGTCAATGCAAACATGCAGCTGTACTCACAGCACAGTTTCCCTTCCTCCCCATGTCAGGCAACCAGGGTGCACAAGACACCCTAGGCTGTGACCAGTGTTCTCTGTCACCCTTCCAAATAATCCCAAATTCAAAACACGGATGCTGATAGAAAAAGCTTTCCTGTAAAAATTTAAATTTAGGTCAGATATGGAGGTGCTACGCAGAAGAAGAGAACACAGTTCCTTCTTTTCATAATCCTAACCTTGTCCTATTTTGCTAAGACAGAAGAAAAGTTAATGGCAGTGGCAATGGTGATGTTTTAATTGCTTGTTTGATGTGGTTGTTGCTTCCTAGGAATAGATCTGAGCACATAGTTTTCAGTTTACACAGGCCAAGAAGCTCCCCACATTTACAATAAGTTTTTAGGTGGCCGAAGATAAAATATCAGAATCATCTATCTCTGTGGCTAGCAAATACTGAAATTTAAGTGGACACTGATTTGTGCTGACATTCCTATTTACTTTCCAAGGTTGTAATGACTAATACTTCTGTAGATACTATATTAAAAGCTTCCACTTTCCCCAACAACAAAATGTAAGGATTCATTCAAATTAGAAAGCTCCTCTGGCCTTGCTACTTTCATACATCAGGATGTTGTAAAATAAAGATTACAGAAAAATAATTTCCATTGGTCCTTATCTGATTTTTCCTTCTAAACCAGACATCTGTAGGTGTTGATGGACTGTAACTTTTCATTTGTGATAGAAGAACTAGCAAGAATATAAAGGGGGTTTTACTGTCATATTTAGGTTTCATCCCAGTAGGACACAAAATTGTAAATTGAATCCCCATGCTCAGCAACTGAAACTTTACACCTTGAAAATGATTTTTGAGTTTGTGTTCTTGGGTTTTTTTTCTTTTTCTCAGGAGAAACAGAAGATCATCTGGAAAATATTCCCCCCTTTGATCCAATACACATCAATTTTAGACTTACCTTAACAGCTTTAAGGGTGGAATTCCTTATTTCCAGCTTCCCTCTGTTATCAGAACAACATTGAAGGCTCTGTTTACCAGCAGTCAAATGATTTGCAGATGACAGTCAAAAAGGAATTTGTAAAGTCTCTGTTCCAAGGAAAGCCATGATCCACTTAGCTTAAAAAAAAATCTCCAAACTGCCATTTCTAATACTTTCAAGAATGCCTAAAAGTCTAAAGCTCCACACTGAAGCTCTTTCTTTTTTTTTTCCTTCTCTCCTTTTGTCCTACCATAGATTCAAAATATTCCTATCCCTCAATTCTATTATAAATATGAATTAAAATTTCATATGCAGGGCCAGAGTTCTTTGTAATTTAAGGGTATTTTTATTCACTTGCTCTTTAGAAGACACTTTTTCTTCCCTTTAACCTACTCTCAAAGAACATATCCAGGTGTGAATACCAAGCTCTTGGCCTCTGTAATATTTTTCCTTATGTGTGTGTGTTCTTATGGTCTGCTCTTACAAACCTTGCTTGCTTTGGATTATCTCCGTTTACATCACTATTTAAACTGAAGTGAATGGAACTTCTTAAGTAAGACTAGTTGACGTGAGCAGTGGATGGTACAGCCAGGCTCTTTGTAGGTATTGCAGGATGTGATTTTTCCCTTGCAACAATAGCCAGCTTCAAAAGAAAGGGCAAGAAAGGAAATGTCCTTCTAACACCAGCGCTTTTGAAGCTACACACTGCAGTCTCAAGTCCTAAACCAGTATGCACAGCCTTCATGCCGAGCACAGATCACCTTTCACTGTCCTGAAACTCTGCATCCGTTTGTCAGTCTTTAGTGACAATCATATTTGGGAAGAGGGATTTCTTCTGAATTTTATTTGTCAGCATGCATTTGCAAAAGAAACTGGCTTGAGTTATTAGTTAGTATGAAGTGCTATAACTCCAGGCATGTAAAAAAACAAGTATCTGATGTTATACACACAAAATCTTAACTCATATCTTGTAAGAATTTTTCTCTGTGCAGTCTGCAAATTTCACCACATGACACAGTAACAATGTCCAGATTTGCCAGTTTTTATGTATTAAGTATGTGAAAAATCATGTAAGAAATGGACAGGACACAGGATCTTTTCGGTATTACTTGTATTTGCGAAGTATTAAACACAAAGTGTGAAACCGTAAGGAAGTTTCTTAAGGCTGAGGACCATTGTTGTCCCAAAATTCTAAAGAGCCCAGAGACTGAAGCTTCTACAAACTTTACATAACTCCAGATGAAAAAAAAAAAAAAAAAAGAAGACAAAGGAGGGATTATTTCTTTTTTCATGTCTTGTATGTTGACCTGAAAATTCAAGGAGACATGACTGACCTTGATGACCAAGAAATCCATAAAACCACAAGAAAGACAAATACCACTTATCTAGAAAAGGAAGTATCAGAAAAGGTGTGAGTTCTTCACATCCTCTGCTTCCTACCCATTAGCACCAGTATCATTTGTCATTTATACTTCAAAACAAAATAGATTGCTCTTTTTTCCCCTATGGATAAACATGTGGATTTTATACACATACTCGCCTCAGATACCAGGTTTTAAGTATGTGCCAGAAACCTGTAGAAATGGCCTAGGGCTTGCCCTAGAAGTGAGATTACCCTTTCCAGTGGTGCTTATTTCTAATTTGCATGGCCAATGAGGTGCAGTGGGGTGTGTGGCACCCAGACAAATAGATACATCTTCCAGTAGGAGATTGAATAGATGCTGTGTGAAGTGAACCTGGTTGTCTTTATGATCCTCCAGGGCAGGAGAACTTCAGTCTCTGAATGTACAACTCAGCAGTTTTTCTGTACACGCTGAGGTCTGCCAGGTCCCCTTGAAGAGTCACCCCGCCCTTTCTGTGCTGCAAGTGGGAAGCTGAGCAACCAAGACTCCATCCTGCCATTTTATTCACATGACGCTGTGAACCAATCTGCCAGGATTAGAAAATGTTTAGAACCAGAAAAATATCTAGACCAGGGCCTTTGATTGCCACAGTAGTTTGCAAATCATAACAGGCCAGCACAAGAGAGCCCATAACCTTACGAAACACAAGTGTTCCAGGACAGTTAAATGGAAGGCTTCACTTGCACAATTTGAGAAAAGTTCATCTCAGAAGTATGACAGGAAAACTCTTGCCCAATACTGTTGTTTTAACTTTAACTCAAAATGAATAAACAGACCCAAAGGAGTCTGGCTTTAGGACAGATTTCCTGCATAGGTACTTAGGAGGTACAGGTAGTTTTGTAATGAAATGAAACCTCGCCAGCTACTTCAGTGTACAGTATTCATTGTTCTCATACCTAAGGAAAAAAAGCTTCCTTATGAATTGCCTTATGAAGATGTATTTCATTCTCTTCTTACAGGTAAGAAGGTCTCAGTACAGCATTAAATCACAGGACTGAGTGTTGTCTTCAGAGGTGTAGCAGTACGGAGTCACTACATTGTGACAACAGATTGGATCAGAAAATATCACAAGACTATTCAATGCTGTACATTCTTGAAAAAATATGCTATCTCAAAGCAACAGAGGCCTTTATTCTTCCGTTAAAAGAAGCCTTTTCTTACACTTTACACTGTATCTCACTCAAGGAAAAAATTATATATATATATACATATAAAACTATATATACTATGTATAGGTTACAGTTCTCTTATACAGGACAGTCCTTAGGGTTTGACAGAAAAAATTTCCCAGCCTTCCATAATGTTAAAATTCAGGATAACGTAAGAATTAATAGAGTATGGCAAAGAGATATTGATATCAGCATAGCACTGTAAACAGATGACATTTTACCTGTTCTTCTCCTGCTACATCACAAAACACTTTTCAAAGTGGGAAATGTTATTTTCAGGGATTTTTTCAGAATAATCTATAGACACACTGATTAAATATTCCAGTATTTTACTAATTCTCAGTTAAATATTCTGAATTTGATATGTAACAGTTAAACAACCTCTATATTCGAATGCAAATCTTTGTGATTGAAACACTTCATACCAGACACTGTTTTGTCAGACTTACTGAACATTAGACTACTGTCATCCTAACAACTTGTGTTTTAATTACAATAAAGTAAGGTAGCTTAGTTTCATTTCAGAGCTTGTCAACAGGGGCGTGGAAATCAGAAGTAAATGGAAACATAGATGTAGTACAAGGTGGCAGAATGAAAGATCTCTTTGATTTCGGTATCTGCATCTGAGTCCTTCATGCTCTGAATCTCTTGTCTTTTGGATTGTGTTACATATGTTACTGACCTACACTATGAGTTATGCTCATAATAAGGTGGTTTTGTAAGACAATCCAAAAAAATTTGCGAGGGATACATGGTAACATATATAGAACTAAATTTTTAAAAAATTATAAAATCTGAATTATCACTTGAAAAAGAAACTTTTATTCCAGATAATTGTATTAAAAGAAAACCAAAAAACTGATACTGGTATTTAAAGAGGATGGGTCTAGGACTGGTAGGAGGAGAATTTTTCTTTAACTGAAAATGAAAACATGCTTGGATTAGTTTAGGGTTCAATTCTGCAAGTTGCCAAGCTTTCTGGTCCCAATTCAGTAAATTACTTAAGCATGTGCTTAAGTTTAAAGCCATCAGCAATTCCAAAGAAATTATCTGACTCACACATGCTTAATAAATGCCTGGGCTAGAGCCAGGGACCTCAGCACTTACTCGTATTAAGACCTTCGTTTTCTAATTGAACTAATAGTAAGAGTAGACTGCACAGAGAATAAAGCCTCCTGCAAACCTCCATGCAAGATGGGAATCACATCTGGATCTGCTGTAACCCACATACCCCACAGTGTGACTCGACTGTCCCTGCCATGGTACAAAGCTGGCCACAATGTTCCTGCCCTCCCAATGTTCCCCTTGTCAAGGGTGAATCATGTTCAGTGTTGCTGAAATTCCTAGTTATCCAAACAAGCAATAATAGAAACATTTGAACAGAAAGAAATTTTGAGTCATGTAGGTGGTTTTCTTCTGTGGGAAACTACCCGCTTTGTATCTATGAGATTAGGAAAGTCAGCTTCGTTTGCCTCTGGCTGTCTGAGGCAAGCAACAAAAAGCACATTCATGTTCCTATTCCTTCCTCCTCTCAGCAACACAGAAGGATGGGAAAGATTATTAACATCTATGTCATAATCAGGTTAAGAGAACACGTTCTCTGTCAGTAAGGCATCACTTCTACCAATAGGAACTTTTTCCAGATTTTTTTATTGCCCACCCTGAATTTACATCCAGCTAGATGAAGAAACTTCTACCCAAATGCTGACCACTACACAAAGAGTCTGCGATACCAGCAGTATTGTTCTTGTGGTGTTCAGAAATACACCAAACCTTAGCTGGACATGGCATCTGCCCAGAACTCACTAGATTGACTAGAAAAACCAACTGCTGCACAGAGATGTGGAAGACAGTGCAATAAGACAGTACCATTCTCTACCATGCCTTTGTAGTGCCTGGTAAACTTGGATAGAAATCTTAAAGAGTTTTCATGAAAGACCAGAAAATCAAAAATCAGCTTTGGAGATCTTTAAAAACAATGATGAGCAGCAGCATGGGCAGTAGCCCAAGAGGGTTTCTCTGAAAAATTAAAAAAAACCAGACAAGAGACCTGTGTACCAGAGGCAGAGAAAAGACAGCAGACAGTAGCTTCTCGCAGCAGCATGGAAATGATGTGACTGGGGAAAAAACAGAGCAGGATGAGATTTTAGTTGAGGCAGATCTGGAGTGAAACATCGGATCTGGAACCTATCAAGAAACAAGGAGGAAGAATGAGGACAGCAATCCCTGAGACATGTTGAAAGCCTAGGGAGAACATGATTTCAAAAACAGCAGGCTGTGAACATGGCTGTGTTGAAGATGGCTGATAAGCCAAAACCCTGGTCAGAGGCGTGTTGGCTGAGCAGGAGGGAAGAAGAGGGGGAGGACTCGGCTGGGATAGAGGAGCTCTACAGGCCAACATGAGGCCAGTGATGGCAGGGAGAAGCTTTTTCTTGTCAAGGTGGGAGACATTCTCTTCATGGGAAGCATTAACATGTAAAAAAATGTATTCTTGTGAGCAAATGGACACATTGGATATTAGGACTAGAATTCAAACTTTTCCCTGCCCTGCCTAGCTTCAACAGCATGCTGACAACTGCACCTTCCAACAACAGGGGAACTTTACCCAGCACCCAAGAGACTTTATTAAAATCAATATGACAGACTGTGACATCTTTCCAGAAGAGAACTTAACAACAGGTTTGCATCACTTTTGCTTGCAGCCTTTGGGCTGTATTTTCAATCTAAATATACAGAATGATGTCTGTTGAAAGTGTTAAGCTGAAACTGGTGACATCAGCAGCAGCAAAAGATGAGAACTGCTTTCGAGTTGCTCTCAACAGCCTTATAGAAAAATGATTAATCATAAGTGCAAGAAAAACTTGTCATAAAACCTCATCAGTTTTACCATTATTCTATGTCACTTATTAGATATAGACTGACTTTTTAATTTTTAATGTAAACAAAGGGTAGATAATTATAAGTGACATCTGTATATATGCTCCCAAAGTGTGGATAAAACCTTTCAACACTCTGAAATATATTCATTTGTGTATGTACTTAGCTCATGTGATGTAATAAGAAGGAAATTTAAAGAGAAGGATAAAAAAGGAAATCATCTAGAATAACACTGGTCACCTTCTTATTGTCATTTTAGATTAGAGAAAATTAGCCCAAGGAAATTTATTTATATTGTCAGTACATAAACAAGCTGCCTGTATTAGTACACAAATAGATCTATAGGTTACTGTAGTGTCGATGACAAGAGACAGACAGTTGTGAAAATTTCAAAGAAACTAGCAGAAAGCTGAAGGGCAAAAACACTATAAACTTCCATTTCTAAGAAAACACCCACGCAGAGCAGGACTGAATGCTCACAAATGTTTTTTGGTCATCAAATCTGAACAGAACAGTCTGCAGATTAAATGGTCATGAAAATAGAACTGTTCTCATAAATAATGTAAAATTTGAATCAAGAAAGCATTGAAAAATTAAGCACAAATTTGTTTGTGTTGCAGAGACATACAGAGAAGTACTGACTTGACATCCATAAGAAGCAGATAAAGAAATGACTCTAAAGATCTGGCCTATCCAGCACCAACCGGGGTGAGGAACCTTCCTTCCTTCCTTCCTTCCTTCGTATTTCCATTTTCAGTAGTGTGGAAATACAGATTTGGAAACCATTTCTGGAAAACATGCCTTCTCTAAACTATTTTTAAGATTTTCACTGTTTGAGTATTAACTATTTTTGTGTGCATTTTCTCTAGCAGAGAATAGTCTATCACTTTCCCCTTTGCAGCTAAATTTTATATTCTTGAGGGTTATCTAGACTAAAAACTATTGATTTCTTCAGTGTTTCCTTCAAGTGGAAAAGGTCATGTTTACTAGATCTCTGATCATTCCTGCTGATTTCTTCTGGAATCTCTTCATTGTTCATATGTTTCTTAAACATCCATTCATGCTCTTATTTCTCAGCATTTTTACTAGCTTTTTTTGAAGTAGTTTCTTACTTTTGAAAAAGGTATTTAAAAGACAAAAAAAATGTGAGGAAAAACACAATGTTAATTGTGTCCCTACCTTAGAGCTTTTAGATGAAATTCAGTACATGCAGAGAAAATAACTATCTAAAATAACTAGAAAATAACTATCTAAAAATCATGTATTTCACATCACAGTTATATACATTTACATGGTTACAGTCACCATGACAGTCCCTCACAAATTTTAGTACATTCTCTGGTCCTTTGTGAGAGAGGGAAGTACTATTATTGCCTTGCTACCAGCAGGGACACATCAGCAACTATATTCCTCAACACACTCATCAGCAATTATAGATACACATCCACACACAATTATATGTATTTATTTTATATATTTATATAAATATTTATACATATTTATATTTCTTACATGTGCCACAATGTGTAAATAGCTAAATTATTTCTGAAGGAGCTAAAAAGAGAAACAGAAGCAAAATACATACTTTTAATCCTGGCAATTTGTTGAGCAAAGAAACAAGATTTATTAACTTGTGCTAATATAGTTATTCTGTTTCTGATGCACAAACAGCTTAGGATACTCCTGACAACACAGACTTGTGTCCTGATAAAATGCTTGAAAGCTGTCATCACCATATCTGCAGAAAATGAGCATGTCTCCCAAATTCCACAATTCATGCCCAAATCACTCACAGTCCTTCCTCTTCATTTACTTTGGGTATTTTGGGGTTTCTTTAGGAAGTTTAACAACATAAGAAATAAAGCAGAAATAGAGGCAAAAGACATGTCACCTCAAGTCGAGGTTCTTTCCACACTCCCAGTACAGTTCTTTCATCAGAGAGGAGGGACCCACCCTCTCTTCTGGGTAAGAACAGCATGACTCAAAGTCAACTAGCTGAGACTCGTGGCACACAAACAAGCACCAAATACTACATGTAGGCCTAACAACTGTCTGTGGTAGGAGTAAAAAAACCACTCCTTTTGAGGATGGGAGATGAGTCTAATGGCTGATGTAGGAAGGCAACCCAGGTAACTTTGTCCTGGCACATCCACAATACCTCCATGGGACTTCAGCTGCTCACCTGAAGAGACTGAGCTACTCAGATGGTCAACAGATCAAATTGACACTGTGCAAGAGTGACCAGAAACATTAACATGCAGTGACTGCCTGACCCATTTCAGCTGCCTCCCTAGGTGGCATCAAGTGTCTACCTTGCTCTCCAGATTATTCCAGTTATACAGTTGTGCCACAAAGCTGTCAGAAATGAACAACACTCCTACTCTTGTCCCACACTGCCTTGTAGATTTAGACTGTGAAAGGAAGGGAAAGTATATTGTATGCACAAAACGTCTGTAGAAGTGCAGTCGAGGGATATTGATTCCCAGGAAAATTTGAAAATACTGGATGTGAAATTAATGCATCTTTTAGGATGTTAATCCATTTCTGAAAAAAGACTTTCATCTAATGTCTGGCCAACATTCAGAGTTTCTTCTTTCATAATTTTTTAGTGAATTACAGTTTTACCTGAATGAAGATTGACTAAGAAATTGAGTATACGCAAAGACCAACATCTGGGACCTGCATGCACTGAGAATGTCTAGATTAAGTTAAGCTGTTTATTGCAAGATAATATATATCTACTGTACATTCTGTATAAAGGAACTTTCCAGTGGACTCTCTCCTCAGAATTGGGTTACATAGCAGAGCTGAAATGTCCCAAACACTAAATTTAGTGTATTTCCTCATTTACAACATTATCAGTATCTGCAAAACCTTGCAGTAAAGGTCTAAATAATCACAGTGAGTAAATCACACCTTATTTACACATTTTTCATTGATATCACAAAAGCCCATTCTCACTTTTCCTTTTGCCAAGTCCTTCAGTCACACCATAGCTAAAAGAGTTGCTCCAAATTATTGTATATGAAACTAAAACTATACATTGCTTTTTTTCCCCTGCAGCTGCCATCATACTACGGGTGAAGCCTGTACACAGGATATAGTCATTCAGGCTGTATGGTGATAGGAAAACACCTCATAATTTGAAGAATAAACCTGTGGCATTTTGAGATGAATTGTTACACACATCAGGAGCCTTATAAATGCATTTTTAATGAAACTGCCAGGTCTAATCTATGTACATGCATATAAGCCTAAAACGCACAGTCGTGCAGTTCCCTAGTAGCCAAATGGCATCTTGCAAGCCAGGTTTCTCATTTACTTTGAAGACAGGAATTTTACAAAGACCTATCACTAACTGATGCTAGTAAAAAAACCCTAGTAAGTTTGTTTGGGGTTTTTTCCGGCTAGGTAGAAGGAGACAAAAGTGGGAGAGAAACAGCAGCTGCTGCAGCATTTTTCTGCCCAAACAATAATAATGGTTACCCATCCAGACAATTTCTGAGTTGGCAGGTCTTTAGCTCAGCCAGCCCAAATGCATGAGCTCTGCTCTTAGAAATCATAGGTGAAACTGGGAAAGGCAAGGAGGGAGAGGCCCAGAAAGGGCAGGGGGAGACACATAAGAAAAGAAGGAAGAAAGAAGGTAGAAGACTAGGAAAGAAGAGGTAGTGGAAGGAAGAATAACTGAAATTCAAGGACACTGATTTCTCTGATCTTTATGCATTTCTCATTTGTTGGCTCATCATAAGTTGACTTTCAGTGCATAGACTAGAGCTTTGGCGAGGTTATTCAGTCAGCCTTTGCAAAATGAAAATCAAGCACATTTTAAAGTCTGTTGCCCTTGGCAGTAAATTGTATTTTCGTGATTCTTGAAATGTGGAAGGTTGGTCACCCTGTTGGTTTGCACACTGTCCATTGCCTGATGGGAGCCAGCTGACTAATCAGAAAGGGAAATTTGAGGACAAAGAAGCAGAAATGATTCAGATATGAATTCTGCCCTATTTTATTAAAAGATGTAGCTAAAGCCAAGTACAGCTGCCGAAAACTCAAGGCTATGTTTGCTGCATTACTGAAACACAGTTAGTAAATTTGCCTCAACTGTCATTTTTTTTGCTAATTCATGCTAATTTATAATAGGTACATTTCATTGTTATTCTTTATTGTTACCTTGTTCTTACTCTCTAGAGGCAAATATTAAAATATCTTCTGTTTTTCCTTTTTTTTCTCCATAAAAGAACTAGATAATTTGTCTTTGTTTTGCACTCAAAGTTTGGAAAGCTTCTAAATAAATCAGTTAGCCTATCAGCCCCCACAGGTACTTTAGCTTTTTAAACGACTTGGCTCCAATCTTGCAAATTTGTATGCACAGAGATGGCCAAGAATAGGACTTATCTCATCTAACCTAAGAGATAGGAATCTGATCTACACAGTCGTCTAGGCTACACTTCTGTTGACAATTGAGAGAGGCAGAAGTCGAAGATAGAAGGTATGAATCACTCCTCCAGAGGTGAATATCTCTCTCCACTGACTGCAACAGGAACCTAGGAAGGTTGGTTAGACTAGACATCTAACATCAAAATGATCAAGAGAGCTAAATCACATTTGAAGTCCAGGAAGAGAATGTTGAAATCATTACAACTATTCCTCTGAAAAAAATTGTATGAATGTTAAAATGTTTGTATAATAAGGGTTTTACACTATCAAGTTTTTAATGGCAAAGACTATTTTCTGTATATTTAGAGGAATACACTTTTAATCCTGACTGGTATTTTTCTTGGTAAAATTAGAAAGGGATGCAAATCAGAAAGCTGAAGTGTAGGAAGAAAATTATTTAGAAGTACATTACAAAGTATTTTGAAAGGTAACTTTTGCTACTCAGCCTGATCCTTCATTCATTGCTAGAGCTGGGCAGTCTGCTTCTGAGAGGCAATCTTCACAAAAATCAGTGGAATAAAAGATTGGATAGTAAAAGCAGAAGTACAGAGGTGTTTGGGAATATCAAACTTAGGAAGAACCTCTTATTCTCGTATATCAGCAAGAGTGAATGATGATACATCTGCTCCCTTGAAACTTCAGGAAGGAATAGCTGTGATGTTGCCTGACTGCCAGGATACTATTTAAATAATTAGTTATTGACAGGAACCTGTACCAAGTACATTAAGAGGTAAAATTTATGTTGGTAAAATTATCAACAGAAGATAAAGACTTTTTGGTCTGATATTCCTGAAGACCATTTTGCGGCCTGGTTAACAGGGATCCTGAAATGAGCATTCAAAGGTACATTTTTCTCTACACCATCAAATCACAGAATGTTGGGTTTTTTCCCACAGAGGAAAAAAATTGCTTTAATTTTGCGGGGACAGAAGGAAGAAAATGCCACCCACCTTGAGGCCTCTGAATTCAAGGGACTTCCCTTCCCATTGCATGTGTTTGTGGGGAGCAGAGGCTTTGTGTGTGCACAGCTACAGTCATCTTGCCAAAACCCACTCGGCGGCTGCTGCCACCCCATCGATGCAGCTGAGGGAGTGACTGCTGTGCTGAGGTACTGAGTCAAACTGGAATCTGTCCCGGCTCACAGACCAAAAACTCAGAAACTTTGGTGCCAGATGCAGAGTGGTTAGGAAATCCACCCCCGTAACCCAGGGTGCACAGCTGGAGCACAGACGAAGACAGAGCTTCCCTGGAGTGGCTGCGGGACATGTGGGATCACCAAATCCCTGCGACATGGCACACCCCAAAAGGCTGCAATATGCCCTGTATTCACAGCAGGTAAGGAATGTGTAGGGAAACATGCACTGTTCAGCCAAGAGATCTCCACATGCCACTCAGCTGTCAGCTTTGTTCCGACTGTCTGGAATCAGGTGGATTTCAGTCGGCGCTGCAGGGAGACAGACTTTACCACTTTGTGACTCACAAGTGACTTGATCGGGGAGAATGGGAACAGCAATCATTTATGACTCACCATATTGTATAAGGCTGTGGAAAATCATTTGCCTGCATTCTGTACAAATACATATTGGAAGTGTATTAAATATGTTGAAGTAATTGGAACACAATTAAAATGTTCTGAAGCAAAAGAGAGAAAGGTTACTCATTACCAGTCTCTTCCCTTCCACAGAGATAACCTATTAGCAGAAATTTGAAATATTTTCTTTTTTAATTAGTCAAGGCTTTAAAATTATATCTAGAAATAGAACTGTGTGAATAATTTTGGCTGGGGGTTATATTCAAAGAAAACTAGTAAAGTTTTTGTCTTCCTGACAGTGTTTTTTTCTTCCTTTTTGTGAGCAACTATTCCTAGCATAAGAAAAATGGAAGTTCTTCTGAAATAGTAGGAACAAATATATTTTGAAACTTTCCCTCTAAAAGCAAAGTTACGCAAAAGCCTAATGCTCAAACCAGTATTTGAATAAAACAGACTGCAAAGGATATGTTACACAAGAGGGAAAGAAACCATAGCCTGCAGGTTGGGGTGCTGGTCTATGAAGTTCTTTGCTTTACTAGAATTTAAATGAGGACCTTAGAAAAAAATCTCTTCAGCCTAAATCTTAAAAAAATCTGAGGTGCCTGAAGCTTGTGGGAGAATTTAGAACCTGGAGTTAGGTGACTTGAAAGGCACAAATGATGGCAATATCAAGGAGAAAGCTGTGTTTGAACAATCCCCTTTCCTTCAGATCAAAGCCATGAGCAGCAATATTATTTAAAGTATTTGTAGCTGGAAAGGAAAAAAATCCTGACAAAAATTGCTATTTTTGAGACAATTAGTTCCCCAACACAGTACACCATGGGATCAGACAAACCCTGTGAGAGCATGATGGGTGGTAGGAACAAATGCTCTTCCACTCTTCAATCTGAAATCACAGACAGGACAATTGACAGAGAGAAACTACTTGTTATCACCCAAAACTGAAGCTAAACTAAAACAAGTGCAGGCAATGGTGAGTTGATTGCTAGGCAATGGCTATCACAGCAAAAATAAGCTAAAATCATCTCAGGCCAAGACAAGCCCAGGCACATTTTTATTCCCTGCACTGTCAGGTCAACAGAATGCCCCTGACCTTTTACTCGTAGTGGTAAGAAATCACATGTACTGGGCTACAAAATAAGGACTAGGAAACGGAGAGAAAGAGAAGGATGATTTTTCCCCACCGTCAAAAGCAGATCTATGTAGGACTTCCTTAAATATGTGTGGTGTAGCTGAGGCAGTCTGTTTTCCGAGTTCAGGCACCAAAAAATTTCCTTTTAAGATAATCCTTGTTAAAATAGAGAAATACTCTGTTCTGTCAGAAAACAGACAGGGTGCCTGGGATCAACTCTTTCCCAAACTGTAGTCTGAAAATCAGTGCCTTTCAACAAGGAGCAAATTCCTTCAGTCAGTTCAAAGTTTCAGGCTTCTGTGAATTGCCTTTTTCCCTACTTTTGAAGGTCTTCTGTCCTGCCTGCGCAACCAGAAGTGCAGGATTCATGGGGCCAGAAAAAGCAAGAGGCAGCAAAGCAGCAAAGTCCAGTCTGAGGGCTCAACTGGAACGGCAAAATCTGAGTTTACATTTAAATCTAGGCAAAACAATAAAACAAAATACAGGTTCATTTCCAAACATCTGACATGCGGTCAGAGCTTTGCAAAGACGTTGATATCCTGCTCTCCTGCTCATTGTCTTCTTCTACAAAACATGCCACTTCCGTGCATGTTGCTGTTCCCCCTGTCACACAGACTCTTAGGACACCAAAGAAACCCCTCTTTCTCCTCATAGAGCACCCTATCCCTGTGGAAAAGGGCATCTCTCAGTGCAGCCTCTTCGGGGCATTTCTGACGTCACGTCGTGCGAGCTGCCTGGGACCTTTGTGACATCCCAGTGTCTCCCAGCACAGTGTAACTCCACCCACTCAAACCAGTCTAGCACTGACTTACTCCTTCACCCAGCCAGTGAGAGGTGTCCCTCAGTCAACTAAGTGGCAAGTAGGGCAGAGCTTAAAACACACAAGTTTCACATAAAAACTAGGATAGAACTACTCCACGATTCATTTGTCTGCACTTTCTTTTTATCTCCTAGGCAAGGGCCCAACTGATATCCCAGTAAAGCTGATGACAGGACTTAAAATTTTGGAATGTTGTCAGGATCTTATTCTGTTAATGTGTAGAAACAAATTTAGTGTAAACCAGTTTTTTGAAAACCTTATAATACCCCAGGCAGAGTCATGTACTGATACCTCAGTAAAGCTCCCAGAGCAATACTAAGACAAATCAAAATGCAACATTTTATAGGAGACAGAAAATCTTTCCAAATATCTCAGATGTAAAATGTGACTTGCATACTACCTGAGCAGAATAAAGGAGAATAAATAGTCTTAATCTGATAGAAAAAATATCCTGAAATGGCTAATATAACCAGCTAAAACCACTACATTAAATTAACAACTTGGTTAAATTTAAAAGATCAGTCTCAGAATGCTGCTTTTGAATAGACAGAAAGTGGTAAAACCTTATCCACTTTCCCAGTGTTTTCTAGTGGTTATGAAGATTTTAGCAGACAAATAAACTAGATGTTATTGTCAAAATCACTGTGATTACTGTAGAACAGTTCTATAGGAGACCAAAGAGTAGTACAATAATAACAAAATTGCATCAAATAAAATAATAAGGAAAGGAAAATGGTGATTTCAAACTCTATGGATTTCAGGCAAAATGATAATATTGATTTGTGGTCCAGAGGTCAGAGTAATAAAATGTCCTGGGAAAAACACACTAATTTTCCTTGATTTGGGCAAACAGTCCAGTCCAAAAAGAGTTTCTTAGTTTTTTTTCTAAAAGAAAAAAATATGTGAAGAAAAGAGGACAGGGGTTTTTTGGGGTTTTCTGGGGTTTTTGTTTTGCTTGGTTTTTTGTTTTTTTTGCACCTGGGACAGTTGCATAGAAATTATTTTTCTATACATAAAAACACATAAAGGCTTCACAGGGAAAAAGAGGAGTGAAAACAATCTTCAATTTTAGATGGGAAGACAGAGGTTAACCACCACATTCACTAACTCCTCATTCTGTTAGCAGAATAATTTCACAGGATGATATGAAGGTATTTTAGCTGGCCCACATGTATATGGAAGGGCTAAAGAATAGAAACCTCTTATCTGTTAAGATTCTGAAGAAAGCTGAAAATTGTAGATTTTTTTTCTTCAAACTCAGATTTAATCCCTTATACACCATAGATGGGGCACAAAATAATTTTTCAATGAAAGAGATTAAAAATATAGCTGGTTGTTTTTCAAACACATGAACAAAGACTGGTCTGTTCTGTTATCAGTGCTTGTATCTGTTCCGGTACAGGATGTGTCATTGCTCTCCGTACCAAGGTATTACTGCATATTGTAATGTTCATTGAGAAAAATAAATAAAAGGAAAGTTCAGGAAGTGGTTAAACCCTAACAGTGTCACTCTGGGATCTACATGCGTACGTCATGTCCAGTGTTATGGAAAGCACCCAAGAGACCAAATTAATATTTTATTACATTCCTGGATACCTTTGGAAAGTTTGGCAAAGTCTTGCTCATTTTGTGCAAGTACTGTCTTAATATTCAAATTCATGAAGCACTTGAGGATGCCCTGGGTTTAGTAAAACTTGTTTCTACTCAACATTTTTGAAATTCAGGTCACTACATCACTATATATAAAGAACCTCAGTAGGCTGGCCTGATTTTTGGAAGTGCCAAGCTGCCACAGTTTTTTACTAAAGTCAGTGAAAATTATAAGTGCTCAGTAATTGGAAATCCAGCAGACTTTTGTTCAATTTTTTATCTGTATCTGAAAGATTTTGGCTACCTAAAGATAAAAATCTTAGACTGAGACTTGGTCTTGTAACTTCATAATGGAACAGAAATTTGGGTAATTATATTTAAAGAAGGAAACAGCAATTGGGTCATTGAGATTGAGGTAGAAAAGCAAGTTCATCCTCAGTTTGCTGAATTCATCTAATTTCTTTATATTAAGAAAATATCTCAACTCAGGATTTTTCCCAGAGGTTTCATTCATAATGTAGTTAAAAAGAATGCATACATTTCCATGGGTATTTAAATCGGGTGAGATCTGCTGTCATATTAAAATACTTTTCAGAATAAAAAATTGTAGATGGGGTGAGGATACAGGGTGAAAATTTCACTTGGGAAACACTCTCATTTCCACTGGAGTCAGTGAAAGAATTCCCGCTGGCAGCAAAACCAAGTCAATACCAAAAAAGCATACAGCATAAAGAAGTATCCCAAACCTGATGAGACTTCATTACATAATTTTAAAAATATGAAGGATAAATCCAGGCATCTAAATGACATATACATGTGTTATGCACCATTAATAAGTGATGAGAAATAAATAAATGAAACCGAACATGCCCAGTGCACTGCTGCTCTTCACAGGATGTGAGTAGGAGAAACCTAAAAATAGAAAAGATGATTTTATGTGCAAGTGCCGTGAAGGAGTAGTGGTTCAGCAGGGAAAGATGTAAACAGAGAACCAATGCAGTCCCCGTGGGGGTGTACAAATGTGAGAGAGGGCACAGCTTCTCTCTCTGTGCATAACAAGATGAGACCCAGGTAAGGCACAAACAGCACGGATCATAGCATTAAATGCCCTCCCATACTGAATTATAGCTGATTTTTTTTCTTCAGTTTTGATTTTTCTCTTGTCCCTGAGAAGTTGCTGGCTATTGGCTATTTAAGTGTCTTGTATATGTCAGTTTATTTCCTATTTTTTTGTGTCTTGCATGTCTGCTGAATAATTCATGCCATGAAAAACAAGTTAAGCAAGTAATCTTCTTTTGTGCTTCATTCAGGAAGCAGTTATGTTAGTGGTCACCGAGTAGGGAAGGAAGAATGGTCCCAGGAACAGTTTGAGCCAAACACTTTGAAGATCAAGACCAGATCCTTAACTTAATTACATGATAATAAAGGCCAGTTGTTAACTTCCTCCATCTGAAGAATATGTTCATTCTGTTTCTAATTGGCAGCTGCTGCAGGAACCCACAGCTCGCTGCAATGATGTCAGCATGACAGCTCCAAGCAAGAGCAAACAAAACATCAAGAAATATATATATATACATATATATAAGAGCACAACTGTTTCCTCTTAGCTGATGATTTGCCTACAAAAATAAATCCCACTTGTTTCAAGACCCTGACATAGTAATGAAGCACAAGTGATACCAAGCACCTTGACCATTTCTAGAGCAGCCACAAGAGCCCCCCAACAGCCCCTTGTATCTGGCTGGTAACTGCCAAAAACAGACATGGATGGGGATGATTGTGTGGTAGCTGTGGGGGGTTTTTTTATGTACTGTATGCATTGATTCTACTTTTCACAGCCACAAATGCCACAAAAAGTAAATCATATCATCCTGTGGCGTGTTATCTGTTGTGATTATGTCCGTAATTTCTTTTGGACCTCCATGTCTCAGGGTATGGAGGGTCCCATATCTAAACTCAGTGAAAAACTCCAACTGATGGAAGCTGCTGGAGGCAGAATGTGCAATCCAAACTCTTCTCTTTACAGTAGAATCCAAAATAGTTAAAAATTAAACATAGAGGGGTAGAAGTTATTCCTTAGTAATGATGCTTAACAACACTGATTTCCTTGCAGATCTTACTTATGCGTTGTTCGATTCTTCATCTGGAGAAATATCTCCTCAAGTTAGATCAGCTGTGTACCCTCAGGAGGTCTTCTCATTTACTCACTTAATTGTCAAGGTGTCATGAGGAATAAATATGGATCTGGTGTCAGTATTCCATTTGAGAAGTAAAAATTCTGAAAAATGTTTGAGTGTCTGCTGCAAAGAGCAGTGTGAGACTCGAAACAGAAGCCTGAGCAGAGACAAGGGCTATAGGAATGAGGTAAACCTCAATTCCAAAGATGAGTATAATGTAGAAGAGTAATACCTGCATTTAGAAAGGAAAAGTTAAATAGTACCATGACCATCATGTGATGTACAGGTAATTTGAAGTGTGTTCTGGTGAAAAGCCTGGAAATCATGAATGGTGCAGGAGATGCCAAAAGGGTCACATAAACAAGAGCTGCAGTGAAGAACTCAGAATCCAAAGGCTAGGAGCTCAAATAAAAACTTATTCTATAAAATGAAGAACAAAATTTTGGTTTTAGGAAATGCAACAGCAAAAATCTTAAGCCATGAACAGCAAAACAGTACACACCTACCTTGGTGCATACTAAGAAATCCAAGGCCTAAACTCTGCATATGATAGCCTTGCACCAGAAAATGTTGGGGACTGTAATACCAAAACACAACTGAGAACATATTCAGCATTGAAGCTTGACAGCCACATTCGCAATATCCTGCAGCTGAATAAAGCTTATTGATTAACGTGCCTTTACAGAGACCAAGGCTATCCTGATTATGAAGCTCAGCAAATCATTCCATGAATGGAATGTACTGTCTCATGTGGATTTACTGCCACAGACTTAACCCTTTTCTGTGATTCCTGCACCACACTCTATTTTGTAGCACTGATGTTCTTCACAGTGCATAAAACAGCAGAGATTTGTTTTGGGTTGAGGCAGCTATACAGATTTGCACCAGCTGAAGATCTGGACTATGGTATCAGCACATTCCTTTCCCGCATGCAACATAACACTGCTGGGCTGCAAACAGCTGTTGGAACTACCATCTTGCAGCTAGGGGCAACCAGCTTCCTTCTAATGAAAGCAAACTTTGTCACATGCAGTGGACAGTGACTGGACATTCCATCCTGTCTCCTCTGGAAAACAGGTAACATTCACAGGAGAAAGCTGGGCTGTATCAGAAAGATTAATTTTAAACCTATAGTGCTCTGCTGGTAACTGAGACAAAGAGACAGTATCTGCAAAAATGAATGCACTTGTTGCTTCTATAATTAGAAAAAAACTCAGATAAGGTATGCATTTATGGAAATGCAAGTAGGAGCCATAGAGTTCTCCCATGCCACATAAATGCTGCAACCAACCTTTCTACACAAAGCTATTAGGTAGTGATATCGCATGTACATGGGGCACCTAGCCCCAAAGTTCACTTTAATTTAGAATATTTATAAAGTCTGGAATAGGTTAAATAGCTGAATTTCTGCTCATTACTATTGCTGTAAATCTTTTATTTTACAAGTTGGTTTTTAAGTTTTAAAAGCCTTTCGGCCTGTGCAGCTGAGATGCTCAAGCTTCTCAGCAGCAGGACGACTTAGCCCATGAGAAAGATTTCTTTGCTCAGGCTAGAAGGCAGAAAAGTCTGCTGTAAATCAAGAGGAACAGTTGGGATTTACTGGGTTTAGAACCTTTCAAAATATACAGGATCCTTCAGAGAAGGAGACTATAATCATACTCATCTGAGTGGTAAGTGATGCTAACAAGTTGTAAAGTGGGAAGCTGAAGGTCAACAAGGTCAGACAGTCACCGTTTTTAATAAAGCTGCACTTAATGGCTAAGACTTTTTTTGCAGTCCTCAAAAACACTACTTAACAGCTCTCTTGTTTGGGTATTTCAGCATAAAGCAGAGGAGTCGTTTGATAGATCAGGCCTAAGAAGGTAATTCTGAGGAAGACAGAGTCTAGCAGTAAGGGCAGCAGCTGAACTGAAAATCTCAGGTTGGCTCTAGTGGCAGAGCATGATGCCCAGTGTCTAGTCACTCATTATTGTGATGATCTGCAAAGTATTTCATTAGAACACAAGAGATATAAAAGTAGCCCTGGAGGCACTAAATTCCTCAAGAAGAAGGACTGACGATAAGCCTTAACAAGTAGCCTTGCTTTAAAATCTCTACTATATCACAAGGTAAGCAACAGTTTAATCTAGAGGAGCAGTATCTCTGCAATCACAAGATAGCTTGCAATCAGCACAGGAAGTTTTCCTTGAATTCATTACAGCATTCTAGCAGAACTACTGTTGCAAGAGATGTCAACAAGAGATGCTGTTACATACTGTCTTTCCAAATTACAGGAATAATCCTAGCATGTGGAGTAAGATTTAGTTAGGAAAATAAGCTGAGGAATTAGTTCAGGTTACGTAAACTTTGGGAAAGAAGCAACAAGAATTTTTTCCTTGGTTTTAATCTCTAATAAGAGTTCTCAAAAATTGTCATGGGAGAATCACTCTCTGATAACTGCCCATTTCTGATGGAGATAGATATATAGATATAGACATATAACCATATACACACACACATATATATTTCTTCTATTCTGTTTGACAACTTGAACCAGAATCAGATTTAATGAATACATCTAAAATAATCTCAGATAAAGAGTAGAATTTCAGAGGCTTTCCCTGTCACCTTTACAGTATTCCTGTTTACTCTGTACTGCATGTTTAAAGACCCATTCTCAATGTTATATATTCAAGACATTGCTCTCCAACGTGGTTAAAAATGGATCATATGTTAGCATATGAACCAGTGAAAGGGTTTCAATTTTGTAATACTGCTCTGTTGAGTAAAGCTCTGAGTATTTGCACACTGAAGTATTCATGGATCACAAAAAATGCAAGATTTTTCATTCTACATCTGGAAAAAAATGAGTGACTGTAAAGTTGGATTAACTGAATTTAACTGAGGTGGGGAAAAGCTTGGATTGCAACAGTAGCTGACTTAGGTTATGCAAGTTAAAGTATCTGAACACTAGAAGTACAACAAATCCAGTGTCAAATACCTTCTCTGACCTTGTTCCAGATTGTTCTTTCCTGTGATGCTTCTAATTTCTGGATCTGCTTCACTGTATATAAATAGTTGACCCATTAGTTATCTTTTCCTGACCCAATACAGTGTCCAATTATTTTCTTTTTTTTTTTCTCTTGACCCAGTAGAAATCTTTTCCAGGGCTGCACACTGCTTAATTCAAGGAGGGAAGATGCATAGATTAAGTCTTGACGAAGTGCTTAGATTTCACGACGTTGACATGGATATAGAAAAATAAAATAAATTAATGTAGAATGAAAAAAGGAAAAGTTAAGCTGAAGATGAATATGAAAGAGTGTAACCGTTTGCAGAGAGTTTTGTTTGGGCAGAAAAATTAGGGCTTGTAAAGCATATCAGCATCTACTGAGTATTTGTTCTAAAAGACCAGATTTCCTGAAGCTGAAGTTACAACTTATGCTATTTTAGTACACAAGGGTCAATTCCACTTGACCATTTCTACTGAGTATGAACGGTTGGGAAGCAAAGGACATTACGTACGGGGTATGGTATGCTACTCAGGCAGGGAGTTTATGAAACAACCCCAATCAACTCTTTAAATGAAAAGTAAAGAGGGATTGAAACAAGAGAGTAGCTCAGCTTGCAATAATCTTTGCAGAATGTTTAGAACAAAAACATTTTATTATTATGCTTTATTCTCATTATAATTTTCCATAAATTCCTTCAAGAACTAGAAGGTGAGATAGTATGTAGCAAAATATAGCAGACTAAATATTCCACCAAATCTTTATTCTGTTCTTGTGTATGGCAGTTCTAATGCTGCTCCCATCACCACAGTGTCTCAGTAATGCACTAAGCAACATGACCAACATCTGTCAAATGTTTGTGCTCTATGTTTCTCTCCTCAGGGGAAGATGTGTGTTCAGCAGAGTGTTTTCTTTCGGAATTTATTTTTAATAAAATCTAAATGGATGTGCTATTGTTTGTTAGAGAGGTCAAAGAAATATGACTTGCACTCAGGACAGTAGATGCCATAGCCCGGGGCTGCCTCTGGAAGAAGAACTGCAATTTCTGCCCAAGAATAGGTAAAAGCAGTGGGCAGGTCATGAAACAGGAAAGGTGGGGAGTACTTAAAAAGAGCTCCAACAGGGGGGTACTCACACAAGCCTGCATATGCAGGAATATGCAGGAAGAAGAGGTTGAGACTTTATTTTTGCATCTTTTCCTGCTTGTGTTCACCATTTTTGTTTGCAAATGAAAAAAAAAAAAAGAGAAAAAGTAGTTGAATTCCCACATACTGTCATCAGAGCCATTGCTCACTTTGCTTTGGGAGGGCAGGTTTACACATTTACTGCCTACACTCTTTAAATGTCTAGCTCAGGACAACCGTAAGAAATACCAATGTCTCTCATACATGTATTTTAAAAAGAGAGAGTGAGAGAAAGGGAAAAAAAAATTGTCAGGCCCTTGCAGTTGGTAAGAATATGGGTGAAAAGTTCTGTGTATGATAATTAAATAAGTTGTAATTGGAAGGTAAACATAGAGGGGTTTGAGAACGCTGATGTTCCCTTTTTATTTTCAGTCATCGAGAGGAACTCAAAGGGACTCCTACGAAAAGCCAGGGGAGGCCATCTTCATCCTCCTCTCAGCATTAGCAAGTGAATTTGCCTTCGGCTGGAGTAGATGTGTTAAAGGTAAATAAGTAACTGTGCGGGTTTTATTCTGTTCTTCTGACATAATCATTTTGTGTGACTATTTCTCATTTAAGCACAGCCTTAAAAATAAACTCCTATGCAAGACTTCACATAAATAGTATATCTAGTAAATTGTTCTTCTGCCATTGTAAGAAGGCTTTTAACTACAGCCCTGCAGCTAAACCGACCCAATTCTCAAGGAATATGCTCAAAACAAACACTACAGATAAAACATTAAGTTGTCTTCAGGTGATATTTTTTTATCCTTTCTATCACAATCATCACTTTTCTTCATTCCATTGTTAGCTTTTTAACAACTAAAACCGGCATGATTTAGAAAGTGAGACAGCCCTTGAGCTGTAGAGAAGCAGCATTACAAACAAAGCTTTGAAAATATCATTGTTCTCGGGTTGCGGAGACACATGTGCATTTGCATTGCTACAGACAAATGTTGTCTATAAGGGAGGATTTATTTTTTTCTGTCCCAAGACATGAATTTAGTCTCAGTGCTCTAGTCCCCAAAACTCCCACACATTTCATTGGAAAATATACCTGAACAAAGACAGCAAGTTCTGTCCTTGGGGAGGCCAAGAGTAGATTTTTGTCTTAGATTTATACCAGCAGCATGTGGAGACAGAAAATATGCAATAAGTCAAAGAGATTTTACTTATCAGAGATTTAGACAACCATTTGTCAGTACTTTACTGTATTGCTGGATGACTCATTCCCATTTCTAATACCTAGGAATACAGGGCATGTGTGGGAACACAATGTCTGCATTGATTTTAATCTGGTCTCTTTTTGTACTGTCTACAAATAGCTCAAAATGAACCCAATCAGATAAGCAGAGCAGAAAATGATTGCAAAAACACATATAGTAAGCCACTCGCTGAGGCCTTGAAGAGGCCAAGGAACACACAAAACAGAAAACACCAAGGTAGAAAAGAACAGCTCATAAAAGGGTACAGTTCCTCTAAACCATGGATGAATAATTCAGCCAGGGAGAGTGATCCCTGTAAGAGACAGATTTTCTTTTTAGGTGAAGGACCAGTAGCTATCCTACTCAAAACAACGTGTTAACAGCACAACCCTTTTTAAACATTTCAATTTTGATTCCCAAGCTCCATGTCAAAGTAAGAATCTGTCGTTTACACCAGACAGGTTGGAGAAGGCAGGCTATTCTGCTATTGCACTAACAGTGTTTAAAACACTCTACGTGCTCTGGCCCTTCCTGAACTCCCTTTCACAGATGTCTGCTGCAATCCTTGGCTCCTGAAGGCTTCTGGAAGAGTGGGTGTGGTAGACTTTTGGGAAAGAGTCTTCCTGTTATGGGAGAATTTTTAAGTCTTTGAAGTTATTTCTGACCCTAAATGAAACAAAATATTGAAGTTTTGTTATTGTTTTGCAAGCTGCTCCTCTGAAAACAACTTGAATCAGGACAATTCAGATTTATTTTTTTTAATAACATGTTGTTTGCTTTCAGTCTTGACATTTGCTTTTTTTCTTCACCTTTTAGTGAAGATCAAAATTTCTAGACTATATAATCAACTAAAAGTACCAACCAAATGAATCTTTTTGTTTTAAAATTTTCCAAATAGGTTCTGTCAACAAATTCAAAAGCTTCTGATACCAGAATATTCATCATAGAGATATGTCTCCAGATTATTGCTATAGCCTTGACAAGTCAAGAATGTCCAACAAAAATTCCTTGGTGGTCTAGCTCCTAAACACATATTTCTTCTGACATCCTGACCCTTTGTGTAAAGGTAGCCTTTTGGGAGCCAGGGTGGAAGGGGAGGAACAAGTGTGGGTTAACAGGCTCACCCTTAATCTGGAAGTGATGATAGGAGAAAGATGCAGTCATAGAAGAAGCTTATACAAGAGAGAGATGACAACCTAACTGATGTTAAAATAGTCACAGAGTCAGAGTAGCATTTCTGACTACGCATATACAGCATAAATTCCCTTTTCTGCATCAGAACAAACTCTCAGTCCCCTAAGGGTACTGCAATTACACTGATTTTACATCGTAATAAGTCAGAGAACTGTCAAAATTACTATAAAGACAAGGATAACAATTTCATCTTGCCTTCTCTGTGTGGCCATGCGTCTGCCCTTCATTCTTTCTGAGACGCAACTTCCCTTTGTGAACCATTTCTCTGAACACAGTTATGTGGAAAAACGGAGAGGCTCACATAAGTTCCTGAGGAAGTGCCAACTGAAGGAGGCATACTTTCCCATAGCTCAGAGGAGTCCTTAGCTACAGCAGACGGCCAGAGCAACTGCATCTCCCTCTCCTGATCCTGGAGCTAGTTCTGCTGACAACAGCCCAGGGCCCTCACTGCCACATCCCAGGGCACAGTACATGTATGCAGCTTGCCATCCTGGGACAAGCCTGATGTAATTCATATGTAGTTCACAACAGGAGGGAGCTCAGTCTGCAGAAAACAGCCATGCAATTCGCCTTTGCAGAGGCCCCCTGCATACATTTCCTGAGATCATTCTAGCAGAAAGCTATGAGTTTCCTCCCATTTGTCAGACCAGCTATGCAATATGCTCAGAACTGGGAAGAACAGTGTTGTAGTGTTATGTCACAAAGACCCTCTCAAAAAAAAATACAGAGATGCTAAGAACTATTAGGTCTCTAAAAGCAAGTGGGAAAGCAACTACATATTTGGAACTGTGGCAAGCCCAAGTAAAACTTGCCAGTATTTTCCAGTTAAAATGAAATCAGGTTTTTAAAAAGCTATTCTGGAGAGAGCGTAGGGTTTCACAGCTTGAAGGCTTCATGTCACCCTGTGTCCTGTGATGATGACTACCTCCCTGTTTACTTCTGAACTGAATGGAAAGTTGCTTCTGTACCTCCTACACTTTTGCTAACATCTTGATCCTTGTCTTCCAGCAGCCTCAGGGAAAGATTATGAGAGATAATGAGTCCCCACAAAGAGAAGCAGAGGGCCTCCTAATCCTATTCCTTGGAATAACCTGTTCTACAAGGGCAGTGTATTTCCTTGACGGCAGAAAAGTGTTGTGGAACCTCTATGAGGACGTTATTTCAAAGCTGTACTCCAAATCCACTGCAGACTCCCCAAAGTTTTGTGTAATACCACGAAAGCTCAGGGATTTCCTAGTGAACGTTGATTTTACTGGCAGTCTTCATCTTCCTCTGTGAAGCGTGGATCTGCTGAAGCCACAATGATAGAGAAACATCATCGTCTTCTCTGTATGGAGTAATTGCTGAACAGAAACACTAATACCACCTTGGACCACATTATATTCCACTCATTAATTTATCCAGTTTGGACAGACAACAGCAAACTTTTGCTTCCTCACTGAAAAGCACAGGACAGTGGAGACACTGAAAGCCACCAGGATCTCATCTACTGCACAGAGGGGTTCATTTGTATCTGTGGAAGCCCCATTGTACCCACATCTCAGGGACAGGAAGGCCTGAGGGTCAGCAGGATGTCAGAGGAAGAAATTCAATAAGTAGCCACTTAAAACCCAATAATTCAAGAGGATTATCACCTTAGAAATCAAGTAAATGAAGTATACTGCTTGCCAAATAAATGAAAACTGTGTTATTTATTGTTTTAGTCAAGATTTTTTTATTAAAGCAAACACAAAGTTTATTGTATTCAAGTAATAAAGATAAGGAACAAGGAAACTTCTGGGATTAAATAATCACCTTCTCCAAGAATCAAATTGTCATTTTACTGAGAGTTTTCTTTCATTGTTAAAATGAAAATTTCATTTTAATTAAAAAATTGAATATTAAACCCCACATTTTTGGAACAGGCTTCTAGAAATCTTAGGTTCGGGGGGTTTTTTTGCCTGTAGCTGTCAGCTGGAATAAGTATCCTAAAAATACCAAATACAAAGATATAAACACCCCTGACTTCAATCTATACAATTTAAGATCAGGTTAGATAACTGCAAATGTATGGTTTATATTCCCCATCCCTGCATACACACTCAAGTTTACTAAAAATAAAAATTTCCTCTGATTTACATCTGCTTTGTTTTTTTCTGTTGAGCTAAGGGTTGATTCTCCACCCACACATATAACAGCAGCTAACTCTCAATTAATTTTAAAAGAACTTTAGTAAAAAAAACATGCTGGAGAGGGAGTGAAGTTACTGGAAATTAAGCATCTGGACTTCTCTAAAGTATAAGGGTTTTTCCATCACTCTGGAAGGTAATTTGACTTTAGGAAAAGATATCCAATACTTGACCGGTTGATAGATTCTGATGATTCATTTTGCATGTAGAAACATGCCTACTCTCACCATTTGAACTAAACACTAGTTTGTTTCTTAAACAGTGTGAAATTGCAGGATTTATAAATCTATAATAGTTGCTGAAAATTTAAGACCAACCTAGAGCTGATGTAATACGACTTTCCATAGATGTAAGATCTCCAAATGGCAGGAGACCTTCCTTCTAAGTGCTGAAATACCGGAAACAGAAAAAAATGGAAATGCAAGTGGGAATAGATCTGTTATACAACTATGTGAAATCATGGAGAAACTAAACAAGCAGACTGGCCTTCCATAGAGCCCTGTGACAGAGACATTGGTGCAAGGTATGTTTCTGGTGTGCCCTCTGGCTTTGGCAGTGTTCACTCCAGAAGATGCAGAGTGTCCCCATCTCCCAGGGATTTTCCTCAGCTGTATAGCAAAGAGTTCTCTATTGCATACAAAATTTCTTTGAAGAAAATTGTGTAGCAAAGAGTTCTCTATCAGCCTGCACCTCAAGAACTCTTCCATCATCCCCATATCACC
>VZRE01015866.1:17780-30251 GCA_013396775.1 Cephalopterus ornatus | reverse complement strand
AAAAAAAAAAAAAAAAAATTCATTAATGATGAAGGACGGACAAAGCATGTTAAATATTCTGCCAGTATTTACAGTTCTCCCACGATAATTTTGTTTAAAACATACTGCTTCAAGTTGGGGGGGGTGGGAGGGAAGGGGAGAGGGAAGAGGGGGAGTTGTTTGCTTTTTTTTTTTTTTAAGTTTCGCTTTTTAAATCTAGGTGAAAGTGCTTTTAAAAAAATTCTTTCCCTATGTACAGGTTTAAAATCAGACCACGTAAATGTTCAGGCTGTTTTTTTACCGAGATCCTGCTGATCCGTGTCCCGTGTGCGGGGAAGGAGGGTGACAGTAAACACGAGGTGGTTCCCGCACGGTGACGGCGTCGGCGCTGCCTCGCTGACTCTTCCAAAAGGCACCTCAAAGTGCAAAAGCAACAACCCCCCCGGGGACACCGGGAACCCGGATGCGGCCACACCGCGCTCCCGGGGAGCTCTCCCACCCCTCCATCCGGGCGCAGCTCCGGCGTCAGGCGGGAAGTCTCGACGGAGACTGTTCCAAAAGCACCACGCGGTTGTCATCGCCGTCGTCGCTGGGTTGTTGGTTGGGTTGTTGGGGTGGTTTTTTTGTGGGAAGAACGGTGATCCGTAGGAAGGAGGGATGGCACCCAGGGAGAGTAAAGAGCACCGAGCCCCGGCGGCGCTGGGGCCGCCACGCCGGCTCGCCGGCACCAGCAGGGAAGGCAGACCCGGCGGGGTTTGGCCCAGCCAAGTCTTCGGGATTCGCTCTTCCCGGAGCCGATCGCACAGAGAAAGTCCCCCGGAGACGGAAAGCACCAGACTTTAGCAACAGTGATGTACAGAGAGCAACACTCGCTATTCACAGTTTGGGGTTGGTTTGTGTTTTTCTTTTTTTCCTATTTTTTTTGTATTTTTTTGTTTCTGTTTCTTTGTCTTGTCAGCTCCTTTGGAGATGCCGCTGCCGCCACTCGCCCCGGAGCCGTCGGCAAAGGAGCCACAAGTCCGAGCCCGAGTGCGGCCCCCCCGGCAGCGGCTTTCCCAGCCCGGACGTGTCCTGAGGTCTCCGGCGCCGGGAAAGACGCCAGCTCGCTTCGTCCCGGTGGAGCCGATCCCACCGGAGGAGGAGCCGAGCAAAGACGTGCCGTCCCAGGACGTCCCACTTGTTTGTGGGCTCCCATTGCTGTAAGAAAGGGCTCCTTGAGCTGCAAAATAAGTATTTTTAGGTCCTTTAGGAATAAAAATAATCGGCTGTTCAGCGCGTCCGGCTGACGGTAAAGCACATGATCCCGACAGCCTCAGAGCTGCAGGGAGTCACCTCTTGCCTTTAAGCTGGTTTGGTGTTAAGGTTGGTTTGGATTTGTGTTCAGGGTGGGTTTTTTCCATGTTGGCTTCCTCTTTCGAAGTTCAGCTTCATCGTTGTCATCGGAGTAAAAAATAAAATAAAATGAAATCCGACAAATAAGCTTTTCCTTTAAGTGGAATTAAAAACCTCTCCTCGCGAAAGGACACTAGGAAATTCATCCGAGGCTAGATTAAAAAACATGGAGATATAAATAGGAGATTACCTAAAATCATCAAACAGCATCGTTCCTCCTGGGTGTTTCTTTTACCCAGTTTTGCTTGGTTTGCCAACTCCTCGCCGGGCGTAGCTCTCCAACAGCGCGCGCCGGCGCCGGCTCTGCGCGTCGGGTTCGCTTCCTATGGGTTAGATATTTTTTTGTGGTGTGGTTGTTGTGTTTTGCTTTGCTTTTGTCTCTTTATTTTTTATTTTTTTCTTCTCCCCCACGCCCAAGGAGAAAGCACCACGAAGCAACGCCGGGCACCGGCGCTGCTGAGGGTTGAGGTAAGATGGGGCCATGGCGGTTGCGCCCGTCTCAGATCCAGCGGCTGTAGGGGCCTGTCACCTTGGTGTAGGCGTAGGAGGACACAGTGATGGCGGAGTTGGTGGGGATGGCCACCGCCTGCCGCGTGGGGACTGAGTCCCTCCTCTCCTTGCTGGGCGCCTCCGTTGCCAACGCGCCGCCCCACTTGCGCTTCTTGGCGAAGGCTTTGGCATCCGGCGGCAGACCCAGGCGCGCCGCCTCCTCCTGCCGGGCCCGCGCCCGCTCCGCCAGCTGCTTCATCTTGGCCTCCCATAGCGCCAGGCCGTGGTTGGGCTGGTTCAAGTTCTTGTGTTGGTAGAAGACGAGGGAGATGCGGGTGGGGTGGCAGCGGTTGGGTTTCTTCAGCGGGGTGGTGGCATGGAGCTCACGGCGTGCACACTCAATGAGGATGGAGCCATGGGCGGGTGCCACAGCCACGCCGCCGATGTTCTCGTCCAGGAAGTTGTGCTCGCTGTCCGACCACTCCTCCTCCTCTTCCTCCTCCTCCTCTTCCACCTCTTCCTCCTCCTCCTTCACCGCCTTCTCTGGCAGATCCTCCTCCAGGCCAAAGGGGTCCCATGGCTTATCCCCGCGGGGCCCTGCCACCCCCTTCTCACCCAACGCTGCCTCCCACGGCTTCTCCGGCAGCCCTGGACTGGGCGCCGGCGTCCTGCGCTCCTCCACCTTCACGGAGCCCCACGGCTCCTCGGGGAAGCTGGGCAGCCCCGGCAGAGCTGAGCTGAAGCCCAGCGAGCCCAGCAGGCTGGGAGTGCCCGTGCCAGCCAGCGCTGCCTCCCCGAGCTTGCAGGGGCTCCACGGCTTTGGCAGCAACCCCGATCCGCGTGCCGGCGCGGCTGCCGGCTCTCCCGCTGCCAGGACGTTGGGCCATTGCTTCTCTGGAGGTGGCAGACGCGCGGCAGCGTCGAAGGCGCTCAGCTTCTCTTGCGCACCCGCGTCCGGTGCCAGCGCACCCCACGAGCCCTCAGCCGTGTTAGTCCTCTCGGGGGAAGACGCGCCCCGCGGTGCCTTGAAGGGGCTCCAGCACTGTTCCGGCGCCACGCCATGTGCCGGGATGGCCGGCAGCGTCAGGCTGGCGTCGGGCACAGCCGCTGCGCCAGGAAGGGGCTTGATGGCAGGCAGAGGATCTAGAGGCTCCTGCTTGATGGGGCGGCTGCCAAAACAGTTCTGTGCAAAGGACGGTGCCTCCTCCGAGCCCGGGTTAGTCCTGTGCACCCCGGCGGCCGCCGCTTTCTGCTGGCTGGCATAGCGGTTGGCCCTCTCGTAGGTGCGCTGGTGGTGGTTCTTGCTCCGCACGCTGTGCGGGACGGGCTCGGGGAAGCTGGTGTTCCCGTAGGTGTGGTTGAGGTTCTCCTGCAGCACTGAGACGTCGGGCTTCTTCTCGTAGCCGTTGCTCACCCAGCTGCTCCCGCCCCGCTCGGGCGCCCCGTAGTTGAGGAACTGCGAGGGGAACACGTGGTTGCTGGAAAAGCCGTAATACCCAAAGGAGGGAAGTGCGAACTTGGAGTGAAACCCGTTCACGGAAGGCAGATTGGGCTGTGCATAGTAGGAATGGTAAGAGTAAACACTGTTCATGCTGTAGGGGTCGGAGGGCCGGCAGCTGCCCAGCACCGAGTAGCTCTCCACCACCGCATTGCCGTTGTACTTGAAGGCGTTGTAATGGCTCTGGGGTTCCACCTTGATGGAAGGTTTCAGCGGCTGCGGGGGGATCCCGCTTTTCAAGGCCATACCTGTGGGACAGCACACACAGCCCCTGTGACACGCTGGCCGAGGGAGCCACCGGGGGGGAGCGACGACCCTGAAACACTCGTCCAGGCTCAGGAATCCCACGAAGCAGAGGCTGGCATTGCCTGGCACCGCCCAGGATTCACACCCATGCTCCGCGCTGCAGAGAGAGCTCCCACCGCTCCACAGCACAGGGAAAAACCCAGGTGCCATGGAAAAGCCATCCATGCCGTCCGGATAGGCAAGACAACTGGGGACTAGGTGGCTCAAAAAGGAGCATCCCAAACTGGGGGGGAGCACCCCAAAAACCCCACCATGCTCCTGCTCTCCACCTCAACAAACCAGCCCATCCAACCACATCCCAATCCCCTCACACACTTCCAGCCGGCTTGGGGGTGGCAGGACCTCACCTGTGCCCCCGTTACCTGTGTTTGGCTGGAGCGTGGGGAGCTCCAGCGCTTCCTGCTTGATCTTCTCCGGCGTCATCAGCTTCTCCTTCTGCAGCTTCTTCTTCTCCGCAGCAGCTCTCCTGGCCTCCAGCTGCCTCTGCCGGCAGGACTTGGCAGGCTCGGGTAGCCTGCGGACCTCGCGGGGGAAGGACGTGAGCACCTGGATGGCCCCGCTGCCCACCTTGGCGTTTTGGTTCTCCTCGCTGCCGAACTCATCCGTGCTGGACATCTTGTAGAGGGGCAGGACGTGCAGCTGCTCGTCCTCGGGGATTTTGCCCACCACGCGATTGTCTTCCTTGGTCAGCGTGCAGACCTGTGGGGGCAGGTGCTGTCAGCAGGGGGCTGAGGGATGTGGTCTGTGCTGGATGGGCCAAACCTCCTCCTTATTCCCCCATCAACACAAATGCCCACCAGCCTGGTATCCCCACCATTCTGGTCCCCAGCCAGCATATGGAAACCTCCCGTGGGTTGGACAAAAGCAAACGCTGGCCCCTGTTAGCACCCGAGTCCGCCTGGTGTGGCTTCAGCACCCACAGACCTGAGGTGTCACTTGAGGTGTCACACCAAGGACCTGGAGCCAGGCAGGTAGGACAGAATATGCTGAGCTGGAAGGGACCAACAAGGATCATCAAGTCCAACTCAGCCCTGCACAGGACACCCCCAAAATCCCACCATGTGCCTGAGAGCATTGTCCAAACCCTTCCTGAACTCTATCAGGCTTGGTGCTGTGACCACTGCCCTGGGGTAGGACAACTGGGGACCCAGTGACTCAGAAAGGAGCATCCCAAACTGGGGTAGGAGCACCCCAAACCCTCCCAAGTGCCTGCTTACCACCGTGCAGCCGTTGTAGAGGTTGTGCTGGTCCTTGTGAGCGTGGGCACAAAAGTCCATACACGCCGTCACCCCCGAGAACGGCCTCCCCTCCTTCAGGCCCAGCCGGCAGTCGATCGCTACATCCTCGTTGGTGACCTGGTGGAAGGAGGAGAGGGCTCTAGTTATCCCCAATCTCCCAAACACCACCACCTAGCACCCATTCCTGTTGCCAGGGGGACAAGAGGGTCACAGTACCTGGTTTTGGTAGGCTTGTGGCGCCAGCCTCTTGTAAAGCGGGGCAACCTCGGTGGCCAAGTCCTGAAAGCTTCTCCGGAGCAGCTCTTCCTGTGGCAGGGAAAGCAGGAGGATGTCACCCAGGGGTTTTGGGATGGAATCAGGGACAGAGCCCGCAAGACACCACACAGCACCTAACCCTTCCCACCATGACCAGCATAAAGCACGTGGCTCAAATTCCTGGGGAGGATCTGGCTGTTCAACCTCCAGCCTCTGCACCTGTTGTGCTTTGGCTCACTCAATCCCTCAGCCCTTTGGCTTCTTCCTTGGAGCTTCTACAGGGACCCCATTTGTGCCACTTTTCTTTTCCTCATCTCCCTAATCCATCCAAAAGTCTGCAAGGAACCCTATCTTCAGGCTTCACAAGGAATCCTACTTTCAGGCTGCAAAACTTGGAGCTGAAGGCGAAGGAAGGTCCAAACCCACCCTCTCTCCCAGTGCCGTCCTGCTCCAGCCCCCTCACCCACCTCTTTGGGATTGTCTCCCACCAGCCTGAACTTGCGGGGGGTTTTGCTCCGGGCGTATTTGCAGCCGTTGAAGTACATGCTCCAGGAGCAGCCGAAGGAGAAGGAAGCACCACAGGTGTTGGGGTCCTTGCCTTGGCAGGCACAGGTCCGGCTGGCAGGGAGGGACACCACAAGGAACATCAGCCATCAGCTCGGTGACAGCAGCTCTGGGAAGAGCAGGGATCCCATATCCCATTCCCACCCCATCCTATCCTGTCCTTTCCCATTTAATTAATCATAACCCATATAAACTAATTACAAAGAGTGTGTTATTCTTAAATCACTCTTGGCATTTAGCAAAGTCACTGTGAGTTACTTTTGTGGGAACACAGCTTAGGAAAATCAGTGAAACAAAGTTTTGATAAACTAACTCTGATGTGTTTCAATGAACTAAAGCCACAAATATGGATTGTTGAATTTGGACATCTGGAGTGCACAATTTAAGGACCACAGGGACATTTCGCAGAGAGCAGAAGATAAAGAAGAGACTAACAAAGCCTCAGTACGTGTGTTGGAAAGTCCCTGCCAGAGGAAAAAGATACTGAAAAGAGTAAAAATATGGACTAATTACCATAAAAAGTAAGAAATCAATAACAACAGAGAATACTAATTAATAAAAGAGAATTATGTAATTTAGAACCAACGAACATTAATTTCATTGTTTGCTAAAAATGCATAAACAGGTGAAAAAGTTTTGAATCGGTGTCTGCGTGCAGGCCGGGATTTTGTTGGCCACACACAAAGGGAACAAGAGACAGGACAAGAGGAAACAGCCTCAGGTTGTGCCAGGGGAGGTTTAGATTGAATTCCTTCACTGAGAGAGCGGTCATGCATCGGAATGGGCTGCCCAGGGAGGTGGTGGAGTCACCACCCCTGGAAGTGTTCAGAAAACGTGTGGATGTGGCACTTGGAGACACTTGGTTAGTGCTGAACACGGTGCTGGTGCTGGTTGATGGCTGGACTTGATCTTGATGATCTTTTCCAGCCTTAATGATTCTGAGATTCTGAAACCTCCTGGCCAAGAATAAAGCACTGCCTTGCTCCCTAACGCTAAAATCCCAATGATTTTGGGGCACTTACTCGTCGTTGAGGCCGCAGCGGCGGCTCGTGGGGTTGCCGTACTTGGTGAGGGTGTCGGTGAGCTCCTGGTACAGGGTGTCCCCCAGGGTCCTGGGGATGCCCTCCCAGGCCAGGATGAGGATGATGATCACGGCGTTCTGGCAGTGGTGCCCGGCCCGGTGCCGCACCAGGCACAGCAGCTTCTCCTCCTGGTTGTGTCTGCGGATCACCTGGAAAACACGGGGCCAATTCAACAAACACCGCTCCAAAAACACCTCCTGGGATGCAGGAACCCAGAAGTGGGTCCTAGATTCTTTCTGTGGGGACATGGCGGGGCCAAGTCAACAAACACCACTCCAACAACCACCTCCTGGGATGAGGAGGACTCCAAAAGTGGGTCCTGGCTGCTTTCTGTGGGGATGTGGGTGTCCCACAGTTGTGCTCACCCCCATGGGCCTTGGGGTGTAGGCAATGGACATGCTGAGGGTGGGAATCCCCACAGAGCTTCCCTGAGGGTGGACACAGCTCTTGCCTCCTCCTTGCCAGCCACAGATTGACCATCCCACCCCTGCCCACTGCAAACACCGCTGGTGGGGGACCTCCTTGTGCCCAGGAAGAGGGGCAGGAGTACTGGGGGGCTCCAAGGGGGGACGGGAGCGGGGCACAGGCACTCACCCACTTGGCGATGGGGCAGCCCCGGGAGCTCTTGCCCTCCTTCCCGGTGTAGATGACCTTCTCGATGCGGATGGCCTTGCCCTTCTCACCGTACCTGCCAGGAACAGCCATCAGCTCCACACTCAAGAGACCCCCAGTCACACTCATGGGCCCCTCAGAAGCCCCCACTCACAGGACCCCTCTTGCTCTCAGGAGACCTCACTTATCCTCTCAGGACCCCACAGGACCCCCAGGTCCTTGCAGGACCCTGGTCACTCCACACAAGCCCCCACTTGCCCTCATGGGGTCCCTCACAGACCCTCACGTGCCGTCACAGGACCCCTTAGGAACCCCAGTTTTCCCTCTTGGGTCCCATTCACCCTCACAAGACCCCACTCATCCTCAGGAGCCCCTTCATGGGTCTTCATTCACCCCCACAAGCCCACACTCACCCTCATGGATCCCCACTTACCCTCATGGGTCCCCATTCTCCCTCACAGGGCCCCACTCACAACCTCAGCCCCCTCATGGGTCCCCACTCACACTTATGGGACGCCCCACTCTCTCAAGCCTCCACTCACCCTGAGAGGACCCCATATCCACTCACCCTCACAAGCCCCACTCACCCTCACAAGCATCGTCACAGGATCCCACTCAGCCTCACAGGACCCTACTCACCCTCAGGAGCCCCCTCGTGGTTCCCCATTCCCCCTTCCAAGCCCCCACTCACCATCACAGGACTCCACTCACCCTCATGGGACCCCTCATGGCTCCTCACTCATTCTCAGGAGCCCCCACTCTCCCTGACAGGACCCCAGGGGTTCCCACTCACCCTCACAAGCCCCCACTCCCCCACACAGGACCGCTCATGGCCCCCCACTCGCTCTCAGGAGCCCCCCCTCCCTGTGACACGCCCCCACAGACCCCCACTCTCCCTCATGGCCCCCTGCCCTCTCAGCCCCCCAGGGATGGGATGGGAAAAGGTCCTCACCGCTCCTCCATGAGCTCCCTGATGGAGGCCACGGTGGGCCCCGAGCCCAGGTGGGTGTAATATGGCCCCTCGTCCTTCTCCACGATTTGCTCTGAAGACACAGGAGAGGGAGACAAAGATTTTGGGGTTTGCAGCTCCACCAGCTGCTCCACAGGATTCCAAACCCCAAAATTCCCTCAGACTAAGCACACCAAAACTCAAGGGTTCATCTCCTCGTCAGAGCACCAGGGGATTCATTAAACAGCCCGGTAGCTCTTCATCATTTTCTGTTCTGGAAGATGCTCCCAGCATTAAAATGTCACTGGAAAACTTGGACATGGGTGCTCAAACCCACCCCTGCTGGCTCCCTTTGGGGACAAAAAACCTCTCTGAGCAGCCACAGCCCTTCCAAGCATCCCGGCAGTGACCACGGCTCCATCCAGCCTTGGGGCATTCACTCTTGGCCACTCCAGCTCCGGATTTGGATTCCAAATTCGATTGGACTCCAATTGGAGATTCAGATTCCAAAACCCCTCCTCATCCCAGCCCCTGTTCACCACCTGGAGCACCCCTCTGCTCCTGCTCACAGGGACCAGCCTGGCTGGATGCTGCCAAAACCATCACGGGATGATTTGGGGGCTGAGAACTACTGGTGCTGCTTTAGGCTTTCCTGGAGAATTTGAGGATGTTCATGGGATGATCCAAGTTGACTGTGCAAGGAAGGAGCTGCGGTGCCAGGAAGAGGTGGAAGGATTCTGGGGCTATGGGAGAAGGATATAGGCCACAGAAGGACGCTGGGACTGTGACAGAAGGATTCTGGGACTTTGGGAGAGGGATACTTGGGCATCACAAGGATTCTGGCGCTACAGGAGAAGGACACTGGGCTATAGGAGAATCATAGAATCACAGAATCAACCAGGTTGGAAAAGACCTCTGAGATCCTCAAGTCCAACCCTTGATCCAACACCGCCATGGTTACCAGACCATGGCAAGAAGGATGATCAAAATACAGGAGAAGGATGCTGGGGCTACGGGAGGACCCTGGGATTACAGGAGCAGGACACTGGGGCTACAGCCCTGCAACCAGCACCTCCCTCACAACAACAGCCCCCTCAGGGCTTTCAGGGCACGAAGGTGCCACGTGGGCAGCACTGGATGCTCCAGGCAGGCACCAGGGTGGATCCCTGGCACACTGGGATGCTCCAACACCTCCGGGTGGGACGCATCCGGCACCACAGCCAGGTCTGATCTGTGTTCCCACCCCTCTGCTCTCACCACCCTGATTTTCATTCCCATCATGTCCAGCTGGCTGGGAGCCAGGCCGAGGAGAAAGCCAGGCTCAGCTGGGATGCAGCTGTCCAGACAGGGATCAATACGGGACGCGTGGAGAAGGTTGATTTCATTCCAGCCTCCAACAGCACCCAATAAAGCACCGAGCCCCACTCCTCCTGAATTGATTCTCCCACAGCTTTTCCTTCGGAAAACAGAGAGGTGGCAGCAGGGGAATCCCCCCTCTCCCAGCCCCTTAAACCACGCTGGAAAAGATAAAGCGACTCCAATCTTTTCCTGGCAAACTCCAAGATCAGTTCGAGCGGCTCCAGAAAAGCTTTTCCTTTGCTCCGTGACTTTTGGGCTGATTCCTGCTGCCATTTACAGGCAAATAAATAAATAATCATCAGCCCCACTAATAAAGTGCAGCTTGGTCTTAGCCCGAGGCCACCTCTCCCAGCAGTAGGGGGGTCGTTTTTCCAGCTGGATGCTCCAAATCCTCACCCTGCTCCTCCCAGCTCTGGTATAAACACTGGGGAGGGAAGATCCAGCTTCCCGCGCGTGGATGAAGGTGGACTGAAAGGACCATGTGGGAATTCTCTAGGGCCTGCTGCAAAGCCTAATAAATGCCAAAACACGCCAAATAAAGACCCCAAAACCCCACAAATCCAAGAGTTTGGTGATTTTTCAGTGCATCCTGGTTGGACTGGCCAGTGAACACAGCAGCATCCCAGCAGCAAGGATTTCTCCAGAGACAAGCACACATAAAAAGCTGAAGTCTGGGTTACTCTGAGCACCCCAAACCAGCTAATCTGGCTGAAAAGACCCTAAAGAACCAGGGGTTTAGGTGGGTTTTGGCACTGGGACCACCATGGCCTCGTGGGATTCAGCTGAGTGGCTGAAATAAAATCCAACAGCCCTTTGGTTTTGCTGCTCATCCAACCTCCCCCAGCACAGCCTGTGGTGTCGGTGCCACCCCCGCGGTGACACGGCGGGTGCTCAGCATTTCCAACGAAAACAACAGGCCAGAACAGAAAGCAGAAGCAGCTCCACAGCCCCAGGGTTTCACCACATGAGTGCTGCATCTCAAGTGCTGTGCCCAGCTCTGGGCCCTCAGTTTGGGAAGGATGTTGAGGGGCTGGAGCGTGTCCAGAGAAGGGCCCCGAGGCTGGGCAAGGGGCTGGAGCACAAGTGCTGTGAGGAGCAGCTGAGGGAGCTGGGGGGGCTCAGCCTGGAGAGGAGGAGGCTCAGGGGAGACCTTCTCACTCTCTGCAGCTCCCTGACAGGAGGGGGGAGCCGGGGGGGGTCGGGCTCTGCTCCCAGGAACCAGCAGTAGGACAAGAGGGCACAGCCTTGAGCTGCCCCAGGGGAGGTTTGGGTTGGCCATCAGGAAGAAGTTCTTCCCAGAGAGAGGGATCAGACCCTGGAAGGGGCTGCCCAGGGAGGGGGTGGAGTCCCCATCCCTGGAGGTGTTTGAGCAGAACCTGGATGTGGCATCAGTGCCATGGGCTGGGTGACAAGGTGGGCTTGGGGCACAGCTTGGACTCCATGATCTCAGAGGTCTTTTCCAACCTGGATGACTCTGTGATTCTGTGATCCCCCCAAAAATCAGGCGCTTTGCTGGCGCCGTGGAATCATCCTGGTATATATCCAGGGCAATCCTGGGAAAATAAACTCCTGGAAATGCTACCCCGGTAACCCCTTGGCACAGCCACTCACTCACCAACGCAGTCACAGGTGGGGAATTCTGCCTGTGCCCTCTTGGCAGGGGTGTCCAGGAGGCTTTTGGTCGGTGTGTCCAGGTACTTCAGCGGAGACTCCAAAAAGCCGCTCAGGGTCGGCGTCAGCGGCACCTCGTCCTTGGTGGGCGTCCTTTCAGCATCGTCCACGTCTGGGTTTTGGCTTTCCTCGGAGTAAAAACACGTGGTGGACACCACGGTGATAGCACCAGAAGATTCGATTTTGATCTGTTTGGGGGAGCGGGCGGTGAAGGGGGGCTCTGACAGCGGAGCCTTCCCCGGAGACAACGCGCAGCTCTTGGGGCCGGGCTGGGGAGCGCTGCTCGGGGCCGGGGCGGCGGCGGCAGTTTGGGGGGACCCTTGTGGGGCTGGTGCTGGTGCCCCCGGCTCCTCGGCGGCCCCGGGAGCGAGCGGGGCAGGCGTCTCGGGGGGCGGCAGGTTGAAGTTCTCCCCGAATTCGGCTTCAAATTGTCGGATGAGCTCTTCCAACTTGTCATCCACCATGATAGGAGCCGAGGTGGCCGGCGGGGGGGCAGTTGGCGCTTCCTCTGAGCCCGCCGGCGCCGAGTGAATTTGGGGGCCCCCCCCGGGGGCACCCCTTTCCTGAGAGTGGGGAGCCGAGGGGATGCCGCCGGGGGCATTGGGTGGCGGGGGGCATGCGGCGGGCTGGGGTAGTGCAAGAGGCTGGTGCGGGAAGGCCGAGGGTGGCGGCGGCGGGTCCGTTTGCATCTCCTCGGCGGGGGGTTCGGCGGGGTGTTCGGCGGGTGCCCGAAACCCCTCCAGGCTGATCTTCCAGAGGGGCAGGAAGAGCGGCTGCGAGTCTTTCTGCTTCGCCTTCTTGATCTGCACTTGTTTGCGGAGAGGTTTGGCCGGGGGGGGCTTTTCGGGCGGCATTTTCTTCTTCTTCTCTTTGGGCTGCTTTTCGAAGGGCTTGGGGGGCACGGCCGGGGTGCCGGGAGCCCACCATCCTCCCGGCCGTTCCGGGGGAGCTGCTGCTGCCAGGCTTTGCTCGAGGAAGAGGCTGCGCTTGTGGTGGAGATGCTGCTGCAGGACCAGCTGCGTCTTCTTGTGCAGGTCAGGCTCCGGTGCCACTGGTGGCAATGGGGGGCCGCCCGGG
>VZRE01015864.1:63020-74612 GCA_013396775.1 Cephalopterus ornatus | reverse complement strand
ATCATCTAATTCAAAAGTACCCCCTTACAGAAAGGCACAGCTCTGAGCTGCTCAGGCGTTAAACAGGGCTGCCAAGGTCTTGTTGAGCTGTGGAGGTGTTGCTACCACATGAATGAGGACGTTATAAGAGGCGTTATCCTAGGTTACTTAATAATGGAAAGTTAAGCATGCTATTTAACTAATGGGGATTACTTATATGTAGGAAAAAAAGTTTTAAAAAAAGTTTCACCAACTTGCTGCTTATCAACACAGTGATTAATTCCCTGAAATCAGTGATCTGAGTATTTTATAGGAGTCAAAGCAGTTCTTCTGTTTACCAGTGTACTACAGAAATGGCCTAAAGGAAGGGCACCAGTGGAGCATAGCTGCCTTCAGTGAGAAGAAAGTGCATGGTCTGGAAAGCTCCTTTTCACATGAAACAGGTTCAGTTCATTGCCCCAATGGCATTTTTTTGTTCTGCTCACTCAGCTTGTACAAAACACACCACTGTACTTGGGCCCACAACCTGCTGAGAGGTAGAAGAGGGTCAGTCAGAACAAAAGTGATCAGCACCTGTATGCGTCTGCCAGCAGGGCTGGACAAGGGCAGATCAGCCTGGTTCACACTGATCCCATCCTTTTCTTAATTGTAGCTTACTGCAGTAGTAGATTTTGACCTGCAGGACTCTGACAAGGAAAGGCCCTCTGTTATCATCCACATCATTTACTTTTGACTAGGTTTACAACTGCAGGCGAAGGGGGCTTTGGCTGGGGGCTGGATTGGTTTTCCTGATGCTTGAGTGCTTGACTTCTCAAACATGGCAACAGTTTAAATATATTTTAATATAAGAGCTGGAGCAGTTTCTCATTAAAATCCGCTGAAATTGCCCCTTTTCAATGATGAATTTAATCCTTGATTATTAATACCCACCAATGAAACGCAGAAGATTGATGTTATTTGCCGGAGTTAGTAATGCTGCTTGAAGAAGAAAGCACTAGGCTAACAGACAACAGACAGATGAAGGGCTGTAGACTTAGTTTGTGTGGCTGTTTTTTCAGTTCAGCAACAGCTGATTTCAATCACTTCTAAACAAACTTCTGAAGTATTTTGTACAACCAGCTAATGTCTCTATAAATATCTTCTGTTAAACTATGGACAAATTAATTTCCAGATTGAAAAGCTAACCAGGGTTTGTTGAGGGGGCTGTTCCCATCATCTGTCTATGACAAATAATTATCAATAAGAGACAAAATGTTGCTTTGGAGCTCACCCAGCTGAATCCTGCCATATGTTCTCTGTAGCTATAGAATACAGAACCACAGTGTCCTATATAGATTTGTAGTTCTGTAAAACTCTAGCAGCTTTACAATTAAACTGCCTGCCTTGTCAGGGGTTGCTTTCTGAGTCAAACCTTGCAACCAAGAGTGCTCCAAACGTCAAGAAGAAGAGAGTCTTTTGACCTTACTTCCCTGAGAGTGGAGCCCAAGATCCCATGCAGTGCATGTCTCCTTGGGCCAGAACATGTCCTTGGCCAGCAGACTGTCCTACAGAAGGAGGTGCTCCCCATATATATTATATTTGAATGAAAACTATGTCTTCCTTTGGTAAACAAAAACCTCCTTACAAATCCTGATGGGAACTACTGCAAGGAAGCCAGTGCATCACACGCATCAACCAAGGTGGAGAGAGCCTGCAAAACCCCAGCTCTGAACAAATGCCTCCTTTCAGATTTTCCACTAGGAACTGGGGGTTTGCCATAGAACATGGCTCCTGACAAAGGAATTCATCCTTTAAAAAAACCCAAACCTCTACTGGGGCTAAGGTATGAGACAAAATGAAAGCATTTACATTTCTGTCTATCATAAATTCAAAATATATGGTGTTTTGAAAGTGCCATATCAAAATATAAAGGAATTGTTGAAATCTTGATTTATGCTACAGCTTTGGAACATCTGCCTGTCAATGACTGCATCATTATAAGCAGATGTTGTCTTCAAAGACTTAGACAACGTAGGGGGAGGAGATATTTCTTTTTCTCTCTCTCCTTTATGTTTGTGTATGTACACCCATTTACAGCAAACCACAGAAATCACACTTGAAGAAAAATATGTAGCTATGCCACAGCACCCTGGCATAATAAATACATATATATGTCTACAGCCAACCATTACACATGAGCACTATGGCATAGTTTCATAACTTTATCACCGTGCAATTCTCCTTGATTATCCTGACAGTCCTAATAAGTTCCAAAGAGTTTGGCCTCCATTATATCCTGCAGCTGAAAAATTCTTGGCAAGCAATAACTGAGCCATAAGCTTCAATTTTCTCCTATATATACCTTACTTAAAAAAAAAAATAATTTGGCATAATATCTAGATATTAAAAAAATAGCATAGCGGTAGTGAAAGCTACATTTTGCTGGCAATCAGAGAGAGGTAGCAAAAATACAGTCTGTGTATTTATCACCTTCTGTTTTCTTCTGTAAGACAATCCTCCTAGTAAGATAATAAATAAAATATATCCCTGAATCTCCTTCTTTTCAAGTAGAAAATTATTGTATACTTGAAAGCTGCTGTGCACCGCTAGTAACTAGAATTTGCTAATATTATCATTATCACAGAGTTATCTGAGGAATGTAGTGACTACCAAGCAGCAAGGAACACATTTGGAGTATGTCTACATAAAGAGTCCAAAACACACATACCTTGATGCTCTGTGTCCAGAAGAAAACCTTAACTGTTGTTCACTAATCAACCTTTTATGAAAGGCACAGTTAAATGCTTCACTTATGAGGTCCTCACCAGGCTGTGATTTGTGGGTGACACCTAGCATCCAGGTGGTATTTACATCACCACAAGTAATTAGGGGCCCTGATAAGGACTGCTGGCACCACATGCAAGAAAACTGTGTTTGGGGTTTGATATTGTGACTCAGATTTGGTACAATGGGAAAGTAAAAGACTATTTACACAAGAAGGGGAAAAAACTACCCAGACAGGATCTCAAAATCACCTACAAATGAGACAAAGAAATAATTGCTATTGCTGGCAAGGGGCAACCTGACTCACACTTCATTCGTGTGGCTGCACTCTCTTCTGCAGGATCAGGGTTTCCCGTAAGAAGTAACTAAGTAAAGGAATAGCTAAATACAGGTCAGGAGGATCTGGTTTTATCAATTTGATATGGTGAATTATTCTGCCTCTCTCCTTCATTAATGAACCTGCTCTCTTTGAATGACATAGATACACTTTTTTCAATGTAACCTGATTTACTATTATTACTGTGGTTTTCACTCTGCTGCCATTAGACAAGGCATTTGGTTTAAAAAGAAAGCCACTTCCTCAGTTGTACAGAGAACTTGAATATTCATCATCAACACAAGTGCACAGGCAAAATTATTTATCATTGAAAAGCAATTTGAAAATTGACTCGATTACTTTCTGTATAAAAGTACATAAAATGTGCCTTTCTGTTTCCACTCATAGAAAGGAAGGGCGCAGGTCGGCGGAGTCTTCTGTGAAGCCAGGTGCATAGGCAGGTGGAATATTCTCCTCTGTACCCATTTTTATGGATATCCTACCCAGCCACCATTTTGCAAATGAAACCCTTAATATATTGAGTGTCACTCTTTCAACATTCCCTGAAAATGGCTTTTCTCTTCATACAGGCTTTTCATCTATAGGCTTTTTGCACTCCATGAGCCTGCATGATACAAAATTCGGTGTACAGATGTCTTCTGCTCTCTGAACTGTCCTAGCCTCTTGAGCAACAGGAAGGCACAACAAGCCAGGCTGCAAATCAGTCCATGTTGAGACTCTTCAAATATTGACCAAATTTATGCATAACTGAGCACTACAATTTTAATAATACTTTCCTAGAAAATCATTTCCATTTTACTCCAATCCAGTGCAACAGGCACCATTAAATCTCCTAAAAGTCTATGCAATAAAACAGTAACATCATTGCTTCTGTCTGAGTCATTTTTCCTGTCCACAATGAAAAGTAGTCTTGCTAAAAAGCCATCCAAAAGGTTCCAATTACTTCATCTTCTACACAGAAAGGTTAAAAACCACCTACCAAATTCTAATGTTTTTCAGGCAGCTATTACTGTCACTTTTTCTGTTTATAACACCAATATAAAGAAACAGAAATTCCTGTTTCCGAGGCTCACCATGACACCCATAAAACTGGACAGGCTGAAAGATTAAAATGAAAGCCTAAAAAAATCATGCAGTATAAAAGGTCTATCCAAAAATACTTTAAAGGTGGTTTCATAAAATGTCAGCACATCCACATTTTTAAGAAATGATGAAAAGGTAAGCATCTAAAAGAATTTGATTTATACTGCATGGTATTATTCTGATGCCAAAAATGGATATTACTCAAAAAAACAAGAATAAAAGGCACTTCCATACTTTTAAAGTAGTATTTTATCTATAGTCATCCATCCTTCCAAAAGCAAGTTACACTGTAACACATTGTTCTGAGAGACATTAAACCTGGAAAATCTATCAAATGGCTACAAGGAATTTTTTTAAAAAATTGGTGATTATTCTCTGCAGAGAGCAGTGAAAAATAATGACTTCAAATCAAATACCTGGCCCATGCAGTTAATGACATCTGTCTGTGTGCTGGCTTTGTACAAAGTAAAGAGCACAAAAAAAAAAGAATAAAACAAACAACAACAATATAAAAATAACCCCCCAAAAAATTCTCAATTGAATAGATCCTGAAGCAAAATTGCAGATCTGACCACCCTGAGAGTCCACAAAAAAAAAAAACAGTCTAATCAACACCGATTAAGTAAAATTTTACCTTTCACTCAGTGCAAGTCACTAGAAAAAAACAACAAACCAAAATGGAGTCCATATCAGTTTCACATCCATCCAAAACACTCTACAGATATGAAACATGACCATGTAGGAGATGGTGCAACTCCATGTCTTGCCCTGTTACTGCTTTCCATGGATGATATTCTCCTGCATCCTGTGTCAGATGGACCTCAAATACCACTGAAACCCAACAGCTCAATTTGATGTGTTCTGCACAATGGATAGGTGTACATTTGTTGGACAAGAATTAAAAAAATATTGGTCTGCTGGAGCCCAGGCTTGTTTTGAAAGAGTCAGACAAGGCAACTTTTCCCTAGGGTCAGACATTTCCTTCCAAATCACTAGAAGATACCAAAGGGGCAATGTAAAAAACCCCATGTCAATAATCACTTTGGACAAGATCAACGTTTGAAAGAATTTCAGCCCATGGGCTGGAATCTCTCCTCTAGACAAATTGCAAAACGTAGTTGGAACTAATGTGGGATTTTTAGGCAAAAGCAATCGTCATCACCCTAAAATCACTAAGAAAATATAGAAAGGACTAAATTGTGGCTTCAGCATGGAAGAACTAATCTATATTGAGTGGCGAAAGGTTTAAGGAAACCAGGTGGACCATACTATACATACTGTGGCCAATGCTGTCTGTCTGCTAACAGATAAGATTTTCAGTCATGCAACACTTGAACAGAGAAACTGGAAACACTGAAACCTAAATTAGAAAAAACTCACAATCTAAAGCTGCTTGATGTCTCTCCAGCTTCAGACAAACTTAATATATTTGTTAGAAGGGGAAGGCTAAACAAAGTGACACCTCCTGGATGGGCAGAGGATGTAAACATTTCTCCAGTTTGGCCCAGTCCTGCAGATTTCCTTCCCCTTCCTCCTTGTTTTAGGCAGAATGCCTTCTGCTCGCAGTACCTCACCATCAGATCCAGCCCAAAGGTACATCCCTGCTTTATCAGTTCGGCACCTCTTTTCACATTTCACTTGAAAATGAGCATGCCAGATAAGGAGTAATTTCTTCCAGATGTCAGGAACTGAACATGAACACATCCTTGTACAGACAGAGGTGATATTATGTGATGGGAATATTGTGGGACAACTAGAAATAGAAAAAAGCCTTCTTTTAAAGGGCAGTGTTTAACTCTCTGTCAAGAAACTGTAGGTATTTAATGTCTCTGCAGAATTCCCTGCCCTAACCATACCATCCAGAATTCATCAAGATAAAGAAAGTCTTGTGAACATTTCAGAGATATGGTCTGTGTGTTGAAGAATGAAATGCAGCTTGGTCCTAGAGTTTTTTCTGTCCAGTTCAAAGGGAGCATCTTCCCTTCCTGCAACTTCCCCTAAAGGAACTGGTCGCACCTCACCTCGAGAGGTATCAACTCAGCATTCCCACCTGTGGAGACAGAAGTGAAGAAGCACCCTTTGTGTTGTAGCTACAAACTCCAAGTCACACATGTAGGGCATTTCCTAGACGCAAGGCATGTTTTCTCGTCTCCTTGCCACTACAACTTTCCTCATACAATGGGAACAAAACAAATGCACCCTTTGTTTCAAAATCCAAGTGTGGTACATGCACATGATTGAATGATTGCTGCCATAGTAGTGGTTTATGACTTACTACATTTAGCCTGGTTCTTTGTAGTTGCGTTAATATATATAATTCTGCTTCGCATGAGAGTAAGTCTGGTTTTGATTAGGCTTGTAGAAAGCTGTCAGAAAGTCAGACTTGAGCAAATAAGCCCCTGTAGGTTCACTTGGAAAAGCCCATAAAATGTCTGCTGTTCATTTAAATTAGGCTCAGAAAGAAACACAAACCTGAAAGCTGCCAGTGTTTATACATTTGTTTAAGAATTTTTTTTCTTGTGGGGCAGAGAAGGTTGCGAGAGGAGTTATTCTGGGAATGAGCCTAGTCAGAGCGAAGCCGTGGGTCCAGACCCTCATTCCTGCACACAAAGCAAAGGAAAAATGGGCTTGTGCAGGCACCCTGAGCTGTAATATAGCCAGTATAAATCCCTCCCTTGAAAACAAAGCCCAGCAGTGGAGGAGAGCACAACTACTTTGCAGTCATTTCTGAAACCATTAGGCTGTGGCAGTGGCTAGAGCAAGTTCTGAGAATACTTATATGTAGCTTGCTTAATTGCAGTTTTTCTACACATCTCTGAGCCTCAGTTGAGGAAATCTGCATGGGCTGCCACCCAAGTGGCAAGGCAAGATTTCTCATGGAACCTGAACTCCTCCAGGTGTCGCTCAGGTCTTCCCATGGGGCTGCCATCCCTGAAACATGGTCCCTGTCCTACACTCAGATGCCCCTATATGTAGTAGCATTTTGCCCTGCTTGGAATGGATATGCCAACCAGCCCCTTTATCTTGTACTGTACTTTTATCTTCTTAAGTGCTCACTGGTTTACATATCCATGCTTTAGCTGCCAGGGGTAAATTCTGCAGCCCCAGCCTAGATGATGACATTGCTCTGTCATCTTCAACTCTCACTCTGTGCTGTCTGAAACGCTACTTACAGTTGGGTTTACTTATAAGGTATTGCCTGAGCCCCCTGTCTCTGCTGTCTCTGAGCCAAGCAGGCTGGCTGCTCCCTGCCCCTCTCCCTTTCATGCACGCACATGTGGATCTTCAGCACTCCCACACCCACTCACTCATTCTTCATATGAAGTTAAAGGGTTCAAAGCTTCACGTTGCTCGATCTCATCTGGGTCCCACAGGCTCCAGTGCATCCTTTCCCCATGTGTGGATCCATGCCTGTCCTCCAGAGCCTTTATCCAGGCACTTGCCTGCTGTTTTCACACACAGCACTGTCTCTCAGGTTTTGGAGTCATATCTCCTAATGCTGGACTCCCATAAATCCAGCATTGCCACCCAAAGCCTCTGGCTGCATGCTTTTTCCCAGGGAATTCACCCAAGCACTGCACACTTGTGCACACATGTTTTGTCTGCTGCTTCTGCTCAGCACTTTCTCAACATGCTTTTGGCCTCCCAAGCTGAGACATAGGACAGGCACAACATCTGAGGTCCCTGAGGATGCAGAGCCTCCCCCAGGACCTCCATCTGCTGCTAGTCCCTACCTCTCCAGGGAAGAGTGCGCCCCATCCTGCACAAGTGTCCTGACCTTGAGGCTGCCACTCCAGGGATCAGAAAGGACAGACTTCTTCAGGATTTTCACAACTGCTAATTCTTTAACAGGCTGAGAAATAAGAAGATCTAAACACAACTTGGAGGCCCTGCACACCTGTGTCTTCAACTACTCCGGATCAGCATTTAAGCTTCCAGCAGGGAAATTGGTACCTTGGATCCCAGAGGGAGGGAATTTCTCTTTCCTTTCTCTTTTTTTCTGTCTGGCCCTCCACTCAAATACTTACAGAAATTCATCTAAGCTACCAGACAAACGTCCCTTGATGCTCACTGCAGGGTCCTGAGGACAGTTTGGAAGTCTCTCGGTATTGAAACTTTCTATTAATTACTCTTATCACTGTTAGCAGGAAGGTGGGAAAGCACTGGCCTGCTCAGCAGAGCAAGCAACAGGTGCTGTCCTCATTTCAATCTGAACCCTCCTTCCTACCATACCAGGGTCAAGGCTGCATTTGGCTGAACACACTCATGCTAATTGTAGAAAGCAGTTAACAGGCACAAAGAATTATGTGCATCTTATCTAGTGCTGGCATTTTATTAGTTGTTCCCAAAGACTGAAGCTTTTCAGACTTCCATTTTAATTAGAAGGAACAGTTGCCAAAAGCAATTTCTCTCAGGCAACTTTCACCATTCGTTGAAGTATTCATTTATCTGATATTATTACAAGGATGGGTGAAAAAAATAAATAATCTATAAGAACAGCCCATCTATTCAGGTTCTGGGAAGTCTCCTAGACAGCAGCTGGAGGGGAAGAGGTTGCCTTGTGAAAAACCTTCTGTCCTTGGCCCAGCTGAATCTCCCAAGCAGCTTTGTTCCCTGCATGCACTCCGTGCTTCAGGGAGATAAGGAGGAAGCCACCTTTAAGCCTGTTCAAAAATTAGAGAAAAGTGTACGATTACCTTCAGGAATGTTTAAAGGCCCATTTACATTTCCAGGGTGATTTAGGGAGACTTTTAGTGTAAGAGGCAATCTGGCTTTTGATCATATTCCCTCTAATCCTCCCTCCCTGCTTTTATTGCTCATAGGAATTTGTGCATATAAACACTCATCCAGATGCCTGGGTTGTTTTTATTTATACTAGCTGACAGAGCTGTTCAAACTGCACAATACTCAGGCAAAGATAGCAATTGATGCAGTGCAACAGGAAGGTGGATGGATCCACAACCGTCTCATGGGACTAGGGAAGCACATTGCACCTAGCAGTGATAACGATGAGGCTGCATCTGCTTTGCAGACACATCATCTGTGAAATATCATCTGTGAAATCCAGCCCTGCTGCTCATGAAGAGGTAAGAAACTGTCCCAGACCCAAAGATTTTAGTCTGCAAGAGGCAAGGAACTGTAGAGTAGATGAACCAATGGAGGAAGAACCATGGCAACAATCACTACATCCTGTGGGTGCGCAGAGATTTAGATACATTAACAGGGTCTTTCCGTGGCAGAGGCAGCCCCATACATGTTGACTGCTTGGCTTTTACTGGTTGCATGATTCAGACAAGAACCAATGGCACCAAATCTTCCCTAGCCTGGGGAAAGTCTCATCCAGTGAAGGGAACAGATTTCAAAGCTCTGGACTTGCAGATAAACAGCACAAATCCAGACGCATGGCAGAAAATACTTTCACAGGGGAATTTTGTCTGTGACAAGTGCCACACATGTATTATGGAGATACCTATGATGGCTCTTGGCAAATTTAAGAGGTGGGCAAATGTGATTGAGAAAAAAAGTATTTCTCAAGAAATGAGAGCTATGTTATTAATCAATCAAAAATGTAAGGAGTTAGACAATATATAAAATATTTTCTGTTCTATTTAAAGCTCTTGCTGCAAACCATCACGTACACAAATTCTGCTTTTTTAACAAAAATTTCTAGTATCTTGTTCTGCTAATACTGACAGACCTGTCCATTGAATGGTACTCTATATTTCAACAAGTTTATAGTGGTACTCTTAGCATCTATTTCTTCTCTTGGCCAAGTGGGCATAAATAGAGCTAAGTAAGATATTTTCCTTTGCATCATCAAGCTCCAGGAAGCTCCTTTGGAACTCTGCTCAGACAGCTTAACACAAAGCATCACTCTGCAGTAAGCTTTAGCAATAGAGGAACACACCATGATGCACTATGACATTCACAGACACCATTGTCATGTTATGTGTACAAATGGATGTCCAAAGTTCAAAATTTCTACAATAACCATGCCACTCATATGAAAAGCATTTAGATCTGGCAAATCAAGAGCGCACAAAAAAATGTGTGGATGAATTGAAGTTCTAGGGGAAAAAAGACTCATTAGTTTGAAACAACTGAGGATAATAAAGCTTATTAATTGATCACAGATATTGATCCACTTCCCACAGAGACACTACAATGGTACAGTGAAATTGATAAATATGTGATACAAAGATCTTGTCAGGCCTTATCCTGAATACTGTGTACCATTTCTAGTCATCTGTGCTCAAGAAAGATGGACTGAAACAAAAATATACCTAGAGCCACCCAAACAGGATAATCACTGGCATGAAAAGCCTCTCTTCAGAGGGGATGGAAAGATTTGGTGGTTTCAGTCCAGAGAAACAAAAACTAGGAGAAAAGATCATGCTCTCATCAGTAGCACAAACACCAAAAGGGGTAACAAGGACTTCTAAAAATAAAGAATCATACTGGCAGAAGAACAAAGAGATACAGCCTGGAAACAAATAAAGTTGGGATAGGATTCAGAAGAAAACTTCCCATCATTAAAGAAGTGAAATTCTGGAACAACACTGCAATACAAGATAGAGTGTGGTGCAAAAGAAACTTGCTTTTAAAACAGTAATTAATAAGATTAAGAACATGATTATCCAAACCAATTCCTGTGACACCAGGGTTCCATCCAGCTGTACCCTCTGGTGGTTCAGCAGGTGCAACTGACTCTGTCTTTGAACAGAAAATGAACAGAAGATGCAGCTAAAAGCAGGGAGTCTGTTCCTGACTCACAGACTTTGCAGAATTTATTAAGAAAACACCTTTCAGTCATAGACAAAGGGAGTAGTGGAGCAACTTGTCAGTCAGACATCGCAACTGATCAACCACACAAAATATAACAATTTTGCAAGCTGACATTTCTTGAACTAGATAAGAACTAGAAATAATTTTAAAAAGACAGATGTTAGGAGTAACTAATTCTCACTGTGAATTTCAGTGGGGGTTGAACTTTTACAAAAGTTCTTCAAGAAGATCAGTCAGAATATAAATACCATTCACTTTGGAGGGACTCATGAATTTTGAAAAATTGACCCCAAAACTTCAAACCAGTTTCTCCAATGATGGATTGATAGTGATGTTCATCTTAAACCCCATATGTCAGGATTTTCGAGTCCTCATCAGGCAGCAACCTTTAAAAGATCAATAGGCAAACCAATTTTCCATCTGGCATCTGTTGACACTGCTTGGATCTGTGACTTTTATACATTTATTCGGAAACCTCACTTTGGTAATCAGGTTTTAAAACTGCAGTTGAAGCAAAAACCTTCTTTCTCTATTCTTAAGACAATAGTGCCATCTCGTGGAAAACATTCTGCTTCGTGCAAAGGAGCCCGGAGCCTCTTTCACCACAACACCTCCTCAGGAAATATAGAGGATTTTTTTTTTTT
>VZRE01015864.1:39869-62977 GCA_013396775.1 Cephalopterus ornatus | reverse complement strand
TTTTTTTTTTTTTTTTTTTTTTATGTTGGCTCCCTCAGGTTAACAAATAAACTTTCAATTAAAATGCCCACTAGCCTTTTCTGGGCACTGTGGTAAGGTTTCGTAAGGTTTTTGCTTCACTCCAAGGTGCTCTCCTGCAACACATGGCCCAAGCACCCTGTTTGGGTACAGCCCAGGGGAGCCCAAGTCCTGCATCCTGATGGGAAGGTCCAATGGCCAGGAGGGAGAGTATGCAGCCCAACTCCAACTCTGCAGGCACAGCAATGCTACTCTGCATTTCTGCATCATCCAGCAAGACCAGCCTCACTGTCCAAGTCCATGTCTTGAGTCCTCAGTTCTGCCGCACATGCAGGACGCACATTAAACTGCCAGTCGCACCTCAGCCCTGCTTCTCCTGTCACCATTTTCTGATCATTTGATATGATTTTGTGCCTCTTTACTTTTGTAATGGCTTTTTCCTTCAGTCTCTGCAGAACCAAAACACAAAAAGCATCTCACACACCAGAGAACACCATAATCATTTTTACATTTAAAATGCCGTCTGTCTTACAGAGGCAACACAATGAGGATGCATCTGTTTCTTCCACAAGCAGTGGAAAAAGTGTGCCAGAAACAAGGCCCTTTTATCTAGCAAGTTCCACATGCATGGCACCTTGCTGAAGATGAAAACTAATTGACCCAAATCATCTTCCTTTTGCACAAGGCAGGTTTAAACAGAAACAGGCTGCCTGCTTCACACTCCAGCCTATTCTGCAAAGCTTCTCCTACCACCATGATGGTGTTCTGTGACTCCTCAAAGGCTTTAAGGGCTCTCTCATCAAAATCACAGGAGGCTGTAAGCCCATCTGGGCTCTGGTCAATCCTCTTCTTTGTAAGCAAATAAAGGTAAATCTCACCAAAGTTCTTTTTGCTAGATCCCTGATAAAGGTGGTGAGTTATGGAGCCATCGGATAGATATTAACCAGAAATAGGAATTATATAGGATCCTGTATTCACAGCAAGTTTCCTTTTGCAGTCTGCACTCACTGGTTCAAGATATGCTGAAGAATGAATGTCAGGCTGGTACTTCCATCATGCTTTCTGTTCAGCATTACAGAATCATAGAATCACAGAATAAGCCAAGTTGGAAGGGACCCACAAGGATTGAGTCCAACTCCTGGCCCTGCACAGGACCATCCCTAAGAAACACACCATGTGCCCCAGAGTATCATCCAAATTCTTCTTGAACTCTGTCAGGCTTGGTGCTGTGATCACTCCCCTGAGGAGCCTGTTCCAGTCCCCAACTACCCTTTGGGTGAAGAACCTGTTTCTAATATCCAATCTAAACCTTCCCTGACACAACTTTAGACCATTCCCCTTGGATCCTGTCACTGGTCACCACAGAGAAGAGATCAGTGTCTGCCCCTCCTCTTTCCCTCTCAAGGAAGTTGTAGACTGCAATGAGGTCTCCCCTCAGTCTCCTCTTCTCAAGGCTGAACAGACCAAGTGACCTCAGTCGCTCCTCACACGGCTTCCCCTCAAGGCCCTTCACCATCTTTGTTGCCCTCTTTTGGACACTCTCTAAGAGTTTAATATCTTTCTTATATTGTGGTGCCCAAAACTGCACACAATATTCAAGGTGAGGCTGCCCCAGTGCAGAGCAGAGTGGGACAATCCCCTCCCGACCAGCTGGCGATGCTTTGCCTGATGCCCCCCAGGACACGGTTGGCCCTCCTGGCTGCCAGGGCACTGCTGACTCATATTCAACTTGTCATTGAGCAGGACCTCCAGGTCCCTTTTCACAGTACTGCTTTCCATTTTTGAGGTACTAGTTTAAAATACACTGTTTATTCAGCCTAATGAAAATGGATACGTTATTTGCAGTTAGTCATTCCTGAAATTTGCATCTGGGAGAGAAAAATATATGCTACTAACTGGTATTAATCAACTGAAAACAATTACATCCAAAATTTCATACACATTTCGCTCATTTAATAGCTGAATTATTTGAAAACAGTATTACTTTAAATCACAAGTTCTTCAGGTTGAGCAATACACCATACAGTGCCTGGAAATGAAAATAATAATCATATTTCTATCTTGAAGGACTGGGACAGCTCTATCTGTGTCTGGTTTTAGTTGGGTGGATTTCTACCCAAATTACAGCAGCACAAAGAAATAACTGGGTTTCCTTTTCTGCGCATAGGTGTGACGTTCAGGATAAAGTTGAAGGCCTAACAATGTGCCTTGGGGAGGACTTTGCACTGAACCAGCTAATAGTTCACATGCCCTCATGTGAGAAACTCACCTCAGCCTGAAGAGTAAACCATACACCTGTGATGTGTAAAGACTTTTACAGAACATAACATTCAATTTCTGATTGAAGCATAAAATCATGCATAAAGGTTTGTGAAGAGGAATGGATTTTCACTTCCTTAAATGAAAATTTAATTTAAACTATTTAAACAAATTTAAACTATTTAATGATACAGTAAGAAAATCATTGTGTATTTAACACCAATCAAAAACAGCTGAAAAAGCTGAAAGACAGTATTTAATTCCGATGGAACTTTTATGGGACAATAAACTTTTCCAGTACATAGATGTAATACAAAAGTAAAGTTAAAAGGATCCAATCCTGGAAGATGTACAGGCATGTATCTTCCAGGGAACATTTTAATACTTTCTGTCTTTCACATTTACTTTTTTCAGGCTGTGGAGTATTTTTGCTTTGACTTACCACTCATCTCCAAAGCCTCCTACAAGACTGAACCAGCATCACAGCTCACTGCCAGAGAGATTAGGTGGGAGGACTCCACCAACCTGCTGCTCTCAACTTTGTCTCCTATGCTGGGAGAATCTAGTCAAGACAGTTTCTGAACTTAAATCTTCACTGTGCAGTAGCAAATCTAGCTGAGCCATTCATCCTCATTATCTGCCAGCTCTGCACAATGTTTGAGCTTCAAACATTGAAGAGCAAAGACTGAAGATATTTGGATTACATTGTATTTTCCCTGAAATAGAGGATAAAATATCCACATGTTTAGACTGACTATGGGACAGCTTTGAACTGAGACAGACAACATCAGCCTTCAAAGAGCTGACATGCAGGAGAAATTCTCCAGCAATCTCAAAATCTCCCACAAACATGTTCTACATTAACACCTTAGCCCAGAGGTGGTGCTTTTTTACATCCATGCAGTCTCACTTCTGCCAGTCCAATCTGCAAAGAGTTTAAAGTGGCTCAAAATCTAGCCTTCTTTTTTCTGGTATTAACCCTTCAACCACGATCATACTGTTCTAAAACTATTTTGAAGAAGTCTTACTGGCTTTTTGACATCTATTAGAATTCACCCTTATTGTTTCTACTTTGCTGTATTTACAAGTGTGGCATTATCCAGGCTTGTGATTTAGAGGGGAAGAAAAATCTTACTTAAGATAAAATAGCGAGTCATTGATTTCACATTCATGATCTGTTCTTTTACAGGGTCTTACTGACTTGCGGAAACAAACCCAAAAACTCACAGAGCATTGAAGCAGGTATGTTTATTCACAGCACTGCGGTGCATGGGGGATAATTCAACTTTTCATGCCCCCCTCATTGCCTTTGTTCAGCTCCTTTTATGTAATATTACATATGCATTAGCAGTATTACATATACATTAATTGCGTTACAAATGCATTAGCTGTGTCAGAAAATTCCAGAAAAGTGGGAGGGGAGATCATTAAGATACACCACTCCTATAACTCCACCTCAGAATGCCCTTTGGGGTCTTCTTTGGTGGTCTTTGGATGAAGTAAGTAGTCTTCCTTGGCTCTAAACTTTTCACCTTTGCTAAGAACTGCTGAGCCAGCACTGTCCAATTATCCCAAAACCGGTATTATCTCTAGGAGCACCTCTTTATCAGTTTTCAAGGTCCCCCTTCTTAAACTTCAAAGCTCCTTATCGGGACTTCAAGGTTTTCTTCTTCCTGTTAGCATCCTCATTATAAAGTTAACCATATCCTGTAAGTTAGCATTAGCAAGCAAGCAAAGACCCTATTCTAATTTAACAGTATTCCATCTAGAATTAGCTCTAGTAAGCACCTAAAACTACAATCTTTTGTATCACCCCTTATCATAGTAAGCAACTAAAACTACAGTCTTTTGTATCACCCCTTATCATTACAAGCAATTGCAGAAGTCCCTTTTTATAAGTTATTTTGAATTTTCAGGTTAATGCCATATAATCTTTATTGGTATGTATTCTCTGCACTGCTGAGAATAAAAAGCAGCACAGGAGCTGTTAGTGTCTAACTTGACACCAAAAGCAATCTTCTATCTGACCTATAGATTTAATTGGCTACAAATAAGCAGTGCAGACAACCAGTACAGAACAGTATATTGCAAAAAAAAAAAAAAAGTAGACTATGGGCTATGGGCTGTAGAGTACAACTGAGAGGAGTAAAGTTTGTTTAACTGTAACCATGCTGTGGACTGAGTTTCTATTTCTCTGAAAATGGTTTGCTCTGCGTTGAAACATCATGAAAAAGAAAAAAATCCTAGAGCTGTTTTCTCACTACCAAAACAAGTCACTGGCTATCATTTCATTGGTTTTCTCTTTTACTTTGAGACTAACTCATTCTCTAGGTACTTGCTGGGGGAGTAAGATGAGATGGTCCAACAAGCACTGCGAATTTTTATTACAGCAATTTTAGATCTTTGAGAATACTAATTCCTAGTGGCATCACCGGTGTGTGGAAATTTGGAACTACCCTGCCTCTCATGCTTGTCAAGAAAAACATACACTCTTCATGTAGTCTGAGCTTTCTCACAGTTGGTATGGAAACAATTTTTCCACAACACAGACGTGTCTTGGTAATTATATGCAGAAGACAAATATACACCCAATTTTTTAAAAAACTACATCTCTTTGGCCCTTGGTAATTATAAGGTTTTGAGAAAATCTTCCATTTTTTGCTCAAAACCATACTTGGGATATCTAATTGTCTTCTGTTACCACACAAGTTGCAGTTGCTCAGTTTTTCCAGAACTGTGGTGGTTTTAGTCATGAGATCAGTGCTGAAATATGGAGGTTTACTTCAAGATCCATAGCTGTGACCAACCGACTCTCAGAAGAGGAAATATATTCAATTTTACTTTCTCTTGTGACTTTCTTAGATAACAACAAAGTATACTGCATATGTTCATGTGCCATTGTGCCCCCTTAGTTCAGTCAGAGTAGGTCTGTGAATAACTCCCTATGTACAGGACCTCTTTTTGTCCTTGTTGGTTATTAACGGGCCTAATTCCAATGAAAATACATCTGTAGAACTGGAGTCAACTCATGGGAAACAAGGCTAAAGTCTGCCTGAAATCTGATCCTGTGCCAAAGAGCCTTATGCCAAAATCTTAAGCCACACAAGTAGAGAGGAAGTGTATGGATGTGTAAATCTGCATAAGATCCCTGGAAAGGGATCACAAATCTGCTCCTGTAACTTAATTTCAAGGACTAAATAGTGTCAAAACTAATAAAAATATTTTTGCTTATGTTATTACAGTAGTACTAATGAGATGTCCTGTTCCAGGGCATTGTCTGAACAAATGGATGCAGAAAGGAACTTTTCCTCTTTATATTCCAAAATTGTGGAGATGGAGATTTGGAGAAAGCTCCACATACTTTTGAAGCATCTCACTGGAATGACACAGTGGAGCTGGTGAATTCCATATCAGCTCTGCTATGAGAAATCCTATGGTTCTGTGTAAAAACATAAACTCCCAAGAAGTTGCTTGTGTGGCTTATACTTAAGGCTAGTCCTACAGATCAGGTTCTGATAGAAAGACATTATCAGTTCTCTCAAAAGCAAAAATACTGGTATTAAAATAAACATTTACAATGGGGACAAACTATTTAAAGTGCCAGAATAAAATCACAGAATCACAGAATGATTTAGATTGGAAGGGACCTTAAAGATCATCTCATTCCAACGCCCCTGCCATGGGGCACTTTCCACCAGACTAGGTTACTCAGAGTTCCATCCAAACTGTCCTTAAACATTTCCAGGGATGGGGTGTCAACAACTTCTCTAAACAACCTATTTCTGTGCCTCACCACCCTCAGAGGAAAGAACTTCTTCCTAAAATCTAATCTAAACCTATCCTCCTTTAGCTTAAGGCCATTTCACCTTGTCATATCATTACATGCCCTTATAAAAAGTCCCTCTCTAGCTCTCTTGTAGGCCCCCTTTAGGCACTGAAAGGCCACAATAAGGTCTCCCCAGCGCCTTCCTTCTCTTCTCCAGGCTGAAAAACCCCAACTCTCTCAGCTTGTCTTCACAGAGGAGGTGCTGCAGCCCTCTGATCATCTTGGTGGCCCTCCTCTGGACTCGTTACTACATGTCAATGTCCTTCTTGTGTTGGGGTCCCCAGAGCTGTATGCAGTACTCCAAGTGGGGTCTCAAGAGCAAAGTAGAGGGGAAAAATCGTCTCACCCAACCTCTTCATGTTTCTTTTGATGCAGCCCAGCATGTGGTTTGCTGTCTTTCTTCAGTATGACACTGCAAGTGCATTGCTGAGTCACACTGAGCTTTTTGTCCACAAACACCCCCAAGTCCTTCTGCGCAGGGTTAGTCTTGATCCATTCTCCACCCAGCCTGTATTTGTGCTTGGGATTGCCCTGACGCAGGTGCGGTACTTTGTACTTCACCTTGTTGAACTTCAAGAGGTTCACAGAGGCCCACTTTTGAAGCCTGTCAAGGTGTCTCTGAATGGCATCCTTTCCTTCCAGCCTGTCAACTGCACCACACAGCTTGGTGTCATTGGCAAATTTGCTGAGTGTGCATTCAATCCCACTTGTCCATGTCACAGAGATACTAATAAGTGCCAGTTCCAATACCAACCCCTAAAGAACACCACTCATTACTGGTCTCCACATGGACACTGAGCTATTGACCGCAACTCTGAGTGCAACAATCCAGTCAATTTTCTGTCCACTGATTAGTTCATCCATCAAATCCATGTCTCTCCAGTTTAGAGACAAGGGTGCCATGCAGGACAGTGTCAAATGCTTTGCACAAGTCCAGGTAGAGGACATCTGTTGCCCTTCCCTCATCCACCACTGCTGTAACCCCATCGTAGAAGCCCAGCATATTTATCAGGCATGATATGCCTTTAGTGAAGTCATGTTGGCTGTCACCAATCACCTCATTATTTTCCATGTGCCTTAGCATAGTTTCCAAGAGGATCTGCTCCATGATCTTGTCTGGCACTGAGGAGAGACTGACCAGGCTGTAGTTTGCCAGGTCTTCTTTATTTCCCTTTTATTTAAATGGGGGTTATGTTTCTCCTTTCCCAGCCCGTGTGAACTTCACTGGACTGCCATGACTTCTCAAGTATGGTGGATAGTGGCTTAGCCATATCCTCGGCCAGTTCCCATGGATGTACCCCACCAGGTCTCATGGACTTGTGCACCTTCAGGTTCTGTAGATGTTCTCAAACCCATTCTTCTCCTACATCAGGCAGTTCTTCATTATACCAATCCTTGCTTTCACCTTCTGCAACTTTGGCAATGTGGCTGGAGCACTTGCTGATGAAGACTGAGGCAAAAAAGTCATTGAATACCTCAGTCTTCTCCATGTCCTGGGCAACCAGGTCTTCTGTTTTCTTCCTGAGAGGACCCACATTTTTCCCTAGGCTTTCTTTCATCACTGATGCACCTAAAGGAGCTTTTTTTTGTATCCATTATGTCCTTGGCCAGATTTACTTCTGCCAGTGGTTTGGCTTTGGCTTTAGCTTTCCTAATCAGATCACTGGCTCTTGGGACAATTGCTCTGTATTCATCCTAGGTTAGCTTTACCTGCTTCCATCCTCTGTAAGTTACCTGTTTAAGTTTGTCCAGGAGCTCCTTGTTCATCCATGCAGGTCTCCTGATGTTCTTCCCCGATTTCATCTTTGTAGGGATGCATTGCTCTTGAGCCTGGAGGAGACAATCCTTGACTATCATCCAGCTCTCTTGGACTCCTCCTCCTTCCAGGGCTCTATCCCACAGCACTCTACCAGGGAGATCCTTGAAGAGACCAAAGTTTGCTCTTCTGAAGCCCAGGGAGATTGCATCTCACCCTTCTTGTTACCCCAAGATTCTCCAACTCCACCCTGTCATGGTCACTGCAGTCCAGGACCAGAGCTTGGCAACGCAAGGCTGCTCCTGCCTGTCTGTAGCAGGCTTCATAGGCTTCATCTTCCTGCTCAGGTGGCCTGTAGCAGACCCCCACTATAAAATCACTTGGTGTTGTCCTTCAAGTGTTCTCCTGCTGACCTGCGTACCCTGTCCAGGCCCTGGGCATCTCTTGCTGGCTTGGACATCTAGCTGGTATGAGTGGGATGGCATGTCATCCCACATCTTATCACTGTTAAATCTCTTCAGGTCTAATTTTTACACTTGAAGTTTAATAAATGCCCACAGTAAGAGATAACTGGACAGGATTTTTTCACTGTATTTTCAACAATGACTAATCTATCAGTATGGTATCAAAGCCCATGAAGTGTGACACTGCAGAGGCCTCAAGCAAATATTTCAAGCCTACAACTACTCTGTGGAACACTTTGGATATACTTTTAGTGCCAAACTATATTTTTTTAATTATATTCATTTCTAAGTAACAATGGACACAAGAACTGTTACTGCCTTGCTAAAGCACGCCCACATGCATTCATGCATGTCAATTAAGTCCCGGGGATTGGTGGAATATTGGTAGTTTATGACTGCTGTCATGTGAAAACAGGAGATTTCCTCGACCCTGGACGATTGTCTGTCAGTGCCCCAGAAGAGCTGAGATCCTTGTGCCCAATCAATCTGTCAGCATCCTGTTATGCAGACCCTTCACCAAACAGTCCCACTGGATCAGAGGGTGATTTGACTGCCCTTTTCGGGGGGCTAAGCCAACACCATAAGGGAGTCCCCTCAGAGGGTCTTCCCACTTTATTTGAATGTGTTACCCGCTGCTGGCAACTGCCAGAGCCTGTGAAGGAGTCACTCTAACAGCTTATGGAGTAACACCTTTTATTAATACAAAATTGGGACAGGTTAAGGTTCAAAGATTACCAGTGATACTATCTGACTGCAAAAATGTATTTAATGCAATACACAAGCAAGCTCTAATCCAAACAACAAAAGTATTCAGGACATGTATAGTTTGTACCCAAAGGCATCCCAATTGGGGAGAAGACAGGTTCAGCCCATCGACCAATCTCAGCAGTTACGATGGAGTGGTCCCTGATTTTCTCCCCATTCTCCACTTGCTTTTATCCTATTTCTTTATGTTTAGGTGGAGCTTGAAGTGACTTTAAAACCTTTGCTTTTAAAGATATAGGGCGCATGCCCAGAGCAGGGTAGTCGTACCTTGGAGGTGGATAACTTTGGGATGGAGGTGTGTATTAATATTACAATTATGCTTTAATGAAACAAGTTCATCCAAGGAGAGAGATTTCACCACAGGGGTTGGCTCAGCAGCAGGACATCTCCTTTTATCTCCCTTGGTTGACAGGTGCTATGCAGTCCTATGAGCTACAAAGTACCACCACGTTTCTCTCTCTGCAAGGATTTCCACAGAGGGAGGCCACAGCATCTCCACTCGGCTCCACCCTCCATTCCATCCCTCATAGCAGGTACTTATTGTTGTATGGGGAGTTATCATGGAGTATATTGACCGCATTCCATCCAGGGAGTAGCAGCTGCATTTTACCCTATAATTTTTGTACCATTGTAACTTCTGTTAGGATGTGAATATAACTTCTTAGTTTCCTCTAATTTTTACACCCAGCGACCTTCCCACAACTGTTCTGCGCAACTTTTGCATTGTACTTAGAAAATGCAGGTTACCACAAGGACATATTTAAAAGGCTGCTGTGTGAGCCCTGCACATCCTTAGATTATTTCTATTTTCTAAAATTGTAAAAAAAAATGAAAACAATGTAATTTTTTTTACAAGTAACAGCTAACCTCAACCTTCTGCAACATTCCCCATTTAGGCTATATTAAATATCAAGTTTAATCAAAGTTATCAAGGTAAACTGCATCATTTGGAATCTGTGGACGACATTCTAGATGCAGTAATTCAATCTCTACCTGCAGGATTACATCATGGGTTTCTCAGTGCTTTGCAGATTTTGCCAAAGGATCATGATCCTGTATTGCATGCACCTTTTTTTTTTTTTTATTAGAAGGGTCAAATTAGTTTCTCGAATTAGTTTCTCAAATTATAAATAAACCTTCTATAATTCTAAAAAACACACTGAACACAAACTCCATTTGAAGTGACAATTGCCATTCATATTATTGAGAGATTTGAGGTATTCCTGAAGAGAATAGGCACCAGTGAAGTTGTTGGATCCAGATGTACTGAACCACAGGAACATATTTAGTTAACACCCTGTGGAAGAAAAAGGTACATTTCAGTACAACTGTATTTTCTAAATCTCTAAATTGGCTTGGCTTCAAGATAGGCAAACATTCATTCTATCTGACATCCCTCACTTCACTGTCACCACTTAGCTATCTCTTTGGAATTTGAAAGGCATGGAGCCAGCAGGTGTGCAGCTAACCATCTCTTGTGTAGGGAAGGGAGCAAGTTTTAACTTACTATAGAACTGGCCACAATGAAGGCAACCAGCAGAGAGAACTCATGACAGTGGTCTGAGTAGAGTGAAAAAACAAGCCCTCCTCCAAGTCAGAAATTTCAGCCTTCTTCCACACACACAAAAGAAATGGACTAACCATTTTAAAAATACAACTTGGACAAGTATTTTAGAGTTAAAGAGCTTCAGCATGTTATTTTTTCTCTTTGCTTAATCATTCAAAGACTTAATGTGAAAACCATGAGTCACTATGAACTAATATGCCCACTTACTTCTGCTCCTCAGTGGTGAAAAACTGCGGCTTCGAAATGACTGCAAGACAAACAGAAAGAACACTCAGGTGTGCTAAAAAACTGCACCCAAGAAAACCACCTGGGGGCCCATCAACATTCAGAAAACTTGCATATGTCTAGCAGTCCAGCTCCACTGTTACAAAGTCAAGTTCAACAACTTTCTAGTTTTTTTTTTCACACCCCACACATGCACAAAAAAGTGAGCTGTACCCAAAGCCTCTCACAGTTTCAATATTCACATTTTAAGTTGAGGGCACCCATGTCAATTTAATAAGATGGGCTAACAATTAGAAAAATATCTGTGTTTTTTACAGAAATAATTTAAAATGTTGTGTAACTATACCATACACAGAACTCTGCTAAGGTTTCACATATCAATACCATCTCAGTTCTTCCCCTCCTGCTCACCCTACAGTTATTTTCTGTTCCACTGCAGCATTAGAGAGTTTAGAATTACTAATTCCAGGAGGCACAAACTATGTGCTGAATATGTACTGCAAGATGACTAAAACATTTCCAAATTATGCCATTAGTTATTCTGAAGGGTACTGAAGCAAGGAGTAGGGGCAAATCATTCTGAGATACTGTATGAGAAGCAGATCATAGTTCAATTCTCAGAAGTATCAACTGTGTATCTCCACTGATCATTATACCAGGCAACTATCTGTCAGTTCAGCTTCACCTCATTCAAGACCTTCAAGCAAAGGCATTTATTCCCAATGTTAAAATGTACATGTGGCACATCAGCATTTTGAGTAGGTTGCCTACATTCCTAGTTAAAATACTTGATGTTGTTAATACTATAAGCATTTAGCTGAGGCTTACGTGACTAGATAGGAGACGGCGGGTGCTACAGCTGCAGCTTCTGCTTCTAATTTTACTTCTGCGAAAGCACTACAAGAGAAGTTTGACAAACCTCTTTTGAGAGAGAGGGTTTAATAAAGACAGACTCTGCAAGAAGACTTGCCATGCTGGAGACAAGGCTTGAGGACAGAGAGGAAACACAGTAAAGTTTCTCCTTAGAACAGGCTCTGCCACTAATCATACATCTGCATAACTAATACATTAAGGAAAATGGAACTATTCATCCTAAATACAGGATGAGGCACTAAAACCTAACTGATACTTGACATACAACTCCACCCACACAGGGAACAGTTAAGAACTTATCTTTTTAAATTTTAAAAACAGTGCTGAAATCCAGTGACTCCCCTTAACAGAATCCTTAACAAAATACATACCAGAGACACCCTTCTAGTGACTACCTCTCCCTTCACAATTACAACACCATCTTCCACCAGAGCAGGCCATACGTGATAGGCCACAAAGGCAGCTGTGAAATCAGAGTCAGAACTACGATAGTACCTGTTGAAACACAGAGTACAAGAAATGTCTGCATATAAGTGCCAAAAGATAAATATGTTTCAAATCATAAACGCTCATAAAAAGCAGAATACTAGCTACAGCTCTAACATCTTTCTGGACAATTTTTCCATATCTCAAAAATCAGTATTCTTTAAGTAATCCTGTAAAGGAAATGCAGTTGTAAGACGGATATAGCAGGACCTACTGCTTACGTATACTGACAGGCACTCCAATAAAGCCATCTCACACTTCAGGAGACCAGCAGACTATATTTTTGCATAAGCCCAATACAAGCTAGGGCCCCTGTGTCCACCGACATATCAAATCTTCTGAGCAGCAATTTGGCAGGCATAGTCATCCCATCTTCCTGAAATATCTTGCTAAAATAAGACCCCTATAATGGATATTACAGAAATACTCTATTTCAGTTATAAAGGTACATCTTAGTAGTTTATGAGACATGAGGCAAATTTATTAGCAAGATCCTCAAATATTGATAATGAAGTGGTGACATTTTAGCTAAGAAAAATTAATTCAAGGGCCTGTGTTAACACACCAGAGATATATTACCTCAATAAGTCTAGAATATTGGCTAAATAATGAAGTCTCTGGCTTTGTGGATTCAAACTCAAAACAAATACCAAATAACAGAAGTAAAAAATAGCAATGCATCTACACTTTAGTAATGTATTACAATAGCAAGTTATATAAAACAATATGTTAATAGAGGCATGAAGCGAGGTATAGGGTGTGATGAGGTTTGGGCACCCCTTTATAGAACGGTAGCACACATAACTAACAGAGATATTTTAATTTCTACAAGTTTTGCTTCATCTCTGTATCACATATACACACTATACATGTAAAGATATAAATGCCACATCTATCTATACAGATGGATAGATGAGAGTACATGTCTCCTGCAGCAGCATATAAAAACATATTACATTTGTTTTTTGAAGGCCACACACAGCAAGTGGGTGGAGAAAGCATCCCCAGACCATACCGTAGCATTGTTGCCTTCTTAATTCAGCCAATAGCTTTGGGTATCGAGCAGCTAACTGCCCAGTATTCGGAAGGATCACTGAGCAGTCCTGTATGACTTAGCACTTTCTGTTGAAAGGCTATTTTCATCGTCTCCATTTCTTTAATTGCCTTCTCAAGCACTTCCCCACCTGTGTTCCATTCTATTTTAAATTATTATTAGAGACCCCTTTACTGATCTAGGGCTTTTTTTGCTTTTCAGAGCATTTTTTTTTTTTGGGCTCTCAATCCCATTAATTTTCTAGAAGGCATGGAAGCACCCTACAGTTCTCTGTCAGCTAACAAAGCAGCCAGCCCTGACCCTATAGAAAAAACAATGTTATGGTGTGATTTTTTTTTAATCAAATTCCCTTTTTTAAAAGTCATTCTTCTTTCTGCTCAGCTCTCCCATCTAAGAGATGGGAGCATATTAGTATTCATATGCTGTACAGCAGCCACAGCCTGGAGGTCACAGCAAACATGTTGATGATCCTGGTAGCAGACACCAACTGCCAGATCTCAGTAAACATGACTTTTACACAATAGGCCAGAAAGAAGGAACAAAGATGCAAACATTTGTTAAAAGGGAGGTAGAGACTAAACAGGGAAAGGAAAGCTGGTAATAATTTTCCTCTTAAATGATAAATTAAATGTGCTCTAGAGACTGAAGTTTATCGAGAAAATCACTCTGCTGTTCATTAAAAAAAAACTGTTAACACTTGTCTACATCCTGGCATTTATACACTATCATTAAACCTTAAAGACATACCAAATTAACTACAGATCAGGAATATTTGCCCAAAATTAATGTTTAGCAATCTTAAACCTTTATATTAATTAGGGAACAAGTAGACTATACAACCTGATGGATCTTTTTAACAGTAAGAATCTGACTGAATGTTAAGAGTTCTTACTTGCTCTCATTGAAAAGTTCTCCATCAATACCGAAGGCAACATCAAGAGGAGGAATGAGTGTCTGCATGGAAAAAGCCAAACTGCACAACTCTTGAATCAAAGTGCTGAGCACAATGAAATCAATTTCTGGTGGAAATGAAATCTTTGGGTTGATGTTCATGGAGCGAATTACTTCCTGAAAATAAACATATTTGAGTAATTTGCACTCGCTAACAATTTTATTCACAGGAAAGTATGGAAATCTCTCCTAAGTATGCCTCTCAGCTTTCTACATTTAAAAATCAGTATCAGAAGCTCACAGTAATGTTGCCTTAGACTATTCCAGAAAATAATAGCTTCAGAAAGAATGTACTATTACTTTAGAAATAAAGTATGAGCTACATTATTGACATAAATCTTAGGAAAGAGATGCAGCTTTTCAGCAGAAAACAAAATTCAAGAAAAATGTGAAATTTACCTCACATTTATTTAAGACAGTTACACTGTACCGTGCCAAAAATATTGTTCTTGCATACAGAGAAATTCTAGTCACAGACAAATAAAACACGTGATTATTGGCCCATACTTATACCAGTCCTAGAAATATTATTTTGGAAAGTACACTGCTCCGAGACAAAATTCATATGATAATTTTTTTTCTTCTTCAGGTTACAGTGCATTTCTAGTTTACACATTCTGAATTTAACAGCTCCTGAAATAAATCAACAGATCACTTCTCCACTGCCCTTACCTACCTTGACACTGGCATGAACATCATACTCATCCTTGTGGCAAACTATATAATCCAGCACAGTGTCTTCAAGTGACTCAGGCCCCGAGTGACCTAGAGACAGAACCTCTTTTACATGTATTTTGAACTTCCAGTAGGCCATCTTTGCTGCATAAAAAGATTCCTGCAAACATAAAGAACATCTAGTTAAATCCAGGAGACTGAAATTAATTTTTTATCAGTTATCTGAGAAAATAAACTTAACCCAGTATCATCATCGTAAGGAGGAATATAAAACACTGCTATAAAAGGGAAAGTTAACTCATTTGGAAGGAATTCTCTGAGTGAGCGTACCTTCTTTGCAGAAGACAGGATTGAAAAGATTCCCATCTAACCATCTATATTTGCATAGTATTCCATCACACACCCATGATCAATACAACCACATTCAGAGATATCAAGAGTAATAGCATTTTACATGCCATAGCCTAACACATCAGACAGGAACAATTCTTGTTTGTCAGGAAAAAAGGTTGACTTAGAGAGTGTAAACTGAATGACAGTTGGAAAAAACCTTCAGTAAGTTAAATGTGCTTGGGATCACACACATTAAGAGACACACTGTCTCTCTGACTCAGGTATGTATTACATCATTTTTATAGAAAGGAAGATTAAGTACAGAAAAAGTGAAAACTAATTGCTTCAGACTGAGCTCATAGTGATTATGAGGTATGTAGGTTGTTTCAAGGAATCCAACAAAAACTAGAAAAGCACACAGCTACAAGGCAAAAGGAAAGCCTGCTATGGAAAGATTTTTATCTTTGTAGTGTTGCAGTATATAATGTAGTATTCCCAAAAGAATTCATCTAAATAAGGTAGTGTTGATCAGTGCAGGAATCAGGTACTTTTCAGAGCCATTCGGTCTTCTTATACGCTCCTTTTAGCATCTGTACTACAGATCACTGACCCTGTTCCAGTGTTGGAACAGGTCAGACAGGACACTAAATTGGAAGTTCAATGTAGAAATGTGAGAGGAAGAAAGAAAAATCAACAAGAAAAAAGGACAAAAAGTTTTCCTCTCTGTACTTGAATGTACTAGAAATGCTAATTTACCCACAGTTTAGCCCAGTGCAGATATAATACACTTCAGGCCTGTAAAATAAGAAATATTTCTTTCTTACCACAGCTGCAGTGTATATTATCCTCTGCACCATCTCCACGTCACTGATGTACGTCCTCAAAAGGGTCTCTGCATCGAAGCGTTCCTGAGCGTAAATGAAACCAAAGCGAGCCACCAGGCAGGCGCGACGGGAGGCGTTGATGTGCCTGGCTCGGCCGGGTGACCAGCTCTGCGGGCGAAGGGAACGCTGAGACCTGGCCGCACTGCGCCTGTAAGGAGAGCGGCTCCGTGCCAGCCTACAACAGACATGTAAAGAAGCTTGAGGTCACTTCACCATCCTCAGACATTTTTCCCTAGGGCAGAGTTTTGCGTCAATTTAATTTTTATCAAGGTGAGCTAAGATTTTGAGCCAATGCAATTAGAGACGCTGCAGCTGTTTAGTCTAATATGAAGGCATTTGTGTCAATACATTTTACGTGCTAAAGCATAACCAGTAAAATTAAAGTATTTCCTAAAGTGTGTACAGACAAGCACTTTGTTCTGGGGAAACACACTTCTAACCAGTAATATTTTGGAGATTTGTTCCTCTTTCTGTACTTGGACTGAAGTCAAATAAGTGAGAATATAACAAGTTCTGCCCTGTAATGGTACAGTGTTCAAAGAGGACTCATCAACAAAAAAACCCTTTCTTTTTATTCCATACAGTTGCTGTCAATGTATTTTTTAAAGCTGCATTATTTGCTGTTTTGTCTAAAACTTAACTGGCTTAAATTAAAATATTTGGGCACTAGGAGAAATCATCCAGAGTTTATGTTCCCTCATAACAAAGTGCAAAAGCTTAACTTTTGTTTATACTTCAGTTTCAAATGAGGAGGGAATTCACACTATCTAACATGAACAATTTCTATAATTCAGTAACTTCTCTAATAATGCCTCTACCTGCTCTGGAGAACAGACTTTTGGGCATCCAGGATAGTAATCTCGTCCCGCAGCATTTGAATTTGCTGCTCATAGTCATTCAGACGCTCTAACTTCTTCAGGGCATCCTCCTCTTCGGCACGGGAAGTGTTCAGACTTAATCACACAGAATAAAGTTAGTCACAAGATGCCCTTCTATCAATGTAAACCTTCTATCAATTAATCTTCATCATCAAACTAAAGGAGCAGAAAAAGAAGAAAATTTTTGAGCAAACTCCTTATGCTGAAATACAGGAAAAATCAAGAGTTCAAAAAAGTATACTCCAAAGCAGACTCTTAAAAATGTAAAAGTGTACTGTAGCAGGAGAGTGGATACACTACACTCTGTGTTCCAGGAGAAATCCCTGGTTAACATTTGGTGTCCTTATGCTAGCTCAGCTGATGAAGTCTAAAAGAAACTGTTTACTTTCTTATATTTAAGATTTTTTTTGGTGAACTTGCCACTGGCTGCCACAAGAGAGGAGCCCCGAAGAGGAGATATAAGGACTCCCTGAAACAACATCTCAGCCTTGGCCATATTGATCACCATCACTGCTCTGGTCTGGCCTCCAATCAGGAGGCCTGGAGACACACTATCCACAACGCTGCTGCTTCTTTTGAGAATACACGCAGGATCACTCTCGAGGAGAAAAGACAACGCAGAAAGAACCGTGTCCTGCTGGTACAACCTGGGGAATCATTCTACTGTGCCTTTTGCAACCGGACGTGTCTATCTCGCATGGGCCTTTTTAGCCATCAGCGCGCTTGTAGCAAGCGTGGGTAGAGCCCTTCACAAATCTTCGTTCGCGAAGTCTAGCCATGATGATTTAAGATTTTAACTAAACCAGCTCTAGTTTTCTTTCCAAAGGAAGATTAAGAACCTAAGTATTTTCTCTGTGGGGTACTAGGGCTCTTTTCTTTGCTGGAATATAGTAGTCAGACAAAGGGTAGTACCAATGATGTTATTCAAGTAATATCAAAAACTAATGATTCCTCTCCTGCTGGCCCCAAGAGAAGCAGTGTTTCTTAAACATTGGCAGACAACCAGTTAAGCAAGTTTATCTTCTGTCCTTTACTCTTACTTAGTATTAAAAGGTATCTCAACGTCTCTGCTTTCTCTCCCAGTACAGGTATTACTGTTGTTTCCTCTTTCGAAAAGTGGGGTTTGGGGGGAAGGATGCTTTCTGTTTACTTTGAAGGTATTCAATCTGTCCTTTTCTTTACTGAAGGATCCTGGTGAGATTTTTGAGGATCTGAACCAATGAAAGCTGTAACACTTATCAGTCAACAAGCTTCCTCTTCTGGCTTTTTAAGGAGCAGGCTGACTGAGAGGACAACATCTGCTAAGAGGAAAGACTGTCCAATCCCATGGACATCCTTAGTCAGCTCCTTCAGGAAGGACTTCTAGCTGAGTACTAGTAAAAGAGGGCTAAAGAATTCTACTATAAAGAACAACTCAGAAAGAAAGGTAGATTTGGAAAGATGACTTCTAAAGGTCTAAATGGGGAAAATTCAAACTGATATTCTTGGGAAACATTTCATAAGGACATGAAATTACATCATTTATTGTACTGACCCAGGACCTGTGAACATTCATTGTTCTCATGCTAATGGGATGCACAAGAAGCCACTTGGAGCTACCTCTAAAATGGCCCTGGAACTAGCATTAACCACACAAATTTGTATCTGAAGCAATTCAGCAATTTTGAGACTGTAGTGCTCCACAAAATATGTTTTATGCAATTAGGCAAAAACTGTTCAGTCCTAGTCACTTAGGAAAACTTACCAAGTCAATTTATAGATGTGTGTTTGACTGTATCATCTGCAGCCCACTCTGGATACATATATACACAATACAGAACATAGATACATTTTGAAGCTCTGATTTTAAGCCAGACATGAAACATTTTGCAAATCTCCATCAGTATTTAGATGTCAAGAGAAAAATATGGCTTGTTGATAAACAAAAAGCATTGCAGTTAATGAATTGCAGTTAATTTCCCTACTCTTGTTCCATCTGGTTGATTTCCAGACGAGTTGAAGTCAGTTTTTCCTCCAGGTCTTGCAGTGGACAAGTCTGAGGGGTGGTGTCCAGTTCTCTCAGCTGCATCTCACTCCCAACCGAATCCTACCAGGAAACACAAAGTCACCCTGTTTGAATGTACTACCTTACAGAATCCCTCAGCAATATACTAGAGCGTTATTAGCAGATGCATTTCTAAAGATTTCAGTAATGACCGTTTCTAAAGAAACTGAGAACAAAAGCAATCGCATACCATCTAGAGACATAAGCAATGCCTTCCAGGCACACCAAACAGAGACTCAATTATGTTAAGAAAAATATTCACTTTTTTTATACCTCATGATAGAACTTATGGAAGGTCTGCACATGCAGATTTACTGCTTGTATATACATCATCAGAACAAAGCATTTTGCAGACGTGTTGTAAATTCTGATTGGTTATATCACCAACTCAAGTAAACTTTTTGGTAATTCATGTACACAGTGTAACAGAGAAAGTTATTAGAACAGAGGAGGCAAGTATTGTCATTCCAGAAAGCACAGTACTACACACGCACTTGTCTTTAACAACCTATAAAGCTGCCTGATACTACTGGAATTAAATAAGTAACTGTGTAGCAGGCTGTTCTTTAAATTTTGAATGTCACATGCAATGACAAATCTGTAACTGGCACACCTGGTGTACTGTCATTTAATAACATCATTATTTTATATTTTGTGGGGTTTTGGCAGACTCCTGCTCCTGCATTATACTAGAATCTGACTCTTAAGGGATATCACTTTTCATTTGTCCTTATTTTAATTGTGAAATATTTTGACAGAGGAGGTATAAAAACAAGAAATTAGAAAACATGGAGACACCACTGTCAAATCTCAGGATCCTGAGTGTTTTCCCACAGTCTACATTAGCCAATGTTCCTATTTTCTTTCAAAGCAGAAAACCACAACAGATCTATCTTTTCTGTCAAACTGTTAGTACTACAATCCTTTCAGTAAATATCAAATACATACTAACTCCAAATATCACAGCAGGAATGTGGTGGTATCATGATGGACATGAGCACTTTTTATTTAACCCTTCTGGACATAATGTTAAGATAGTCCAAGACTTTTTTCTTCAAAAAAATTAAAGAGAGTTCACAGACTAACGTATGGAGTTGATGCACACCTTCAGCTTACAAGTGTATTTTCACACAGTGTTAGGTTTTTCTAATACAAATATAGCATAAATATTTCTATGATATCTCTGCATATGTAAACAGCAAATCTTTACCTAGAAGAGACTTCTTTTACAATGCAAATTCCTACACAATAGCATTCATGTCTCCATAAGTGTCTCCATGAGCAACTAAGAATGTATTACATTAAGCAAAATCTGATAGGGAGGTTATTATTAACAAAAGTCATTAAAGTTCTTCTGCAGGTAAAAATTCACATGGTCCTATTCCCTTCTTAAAATAAATTTCTTACATACCTGAGTGACAGAGGGGTTGTTCTCAAAGCTCTTTCCTGAAGAAGCACAGTAAAAACAAGTCCCTAGCTGTGGCAGGAGACGGTTTTTTATTGTTTCTGCACCTTCGCTATTACCATCTAAGAAAATACATACATTAAGAAATTGTGAGAATACTTACAGAAAGAGCCAGAGTTCGAGAAAATGTCACATGTGAAAAGTGTTAGTATTTAAACAAGGCACTGATTTACCTTCTCGAGATGTTTCATTGAGAATTGTGAAGAGCTGTTTTTGAATCTCAGTGTTCAATTCTAATATTTCACAGCATCGGTTCAGATTCTCACCAGAGGAATTAATCTGTAAATTAAAGTGTATTACTACATCTGTGTGGGTTTTCTTACTTCAAGTTATTCCTGTTATGATCATGACATTTTTTCCCCTATAATTACATCTTCACAACCTTTTGCTACTACATCCTCTAGAATACTCATCTTTTAAGGTTCACATTGTTAACAGGCAAGTGAACAAGACATCAGGACTTCTATCACCCAGTTAATTCACTACTTGAGAAAATTTACTCCTTTCTCCATTCATAAAGAAGCTGCAACCACAAATGCCTCTAAAAGAAGAATCATAATAATTGTGGATCTGAGTTGAAACCTTTCAACAGTTATTAAATTAACAATACAGCAGATTGTTGGATGAAAACTGAAACATAGTAGTCCAAAATCTGGTTTTCCATATTAGCTAAAATAATACATATAAGCCTATTATCTTGCTTTGTCAGCAGTCACATGAGGCCTCCATGTAATTTCATCTGATTTTTAAGAGTTACAAACTGAAATTTTGGCCCACTGAAGAAGGGGCAAAATCCAGCACTATGCCTAGGAAACAGCAAAATGACACCACTTCCAGCAAATGCAATCTTGAAAAGGAGTAGGGTACTAGTGCACATGCCAGGAGAACACATACTTTGTACCTGCTTCCTTAATCTTTATCTGTAACCTCATCACCTTCCACATAGATCACCCTGTAGGTTTTCAGGCTCTAATGACTCCATATGGGTTTTACAACTTTGCGAAACAGCTGAAATTCCCACTTATGCCCCTGTCAGCTTGCATTTTGATTGCAACATGCTTTCCTCTGGCCTCGGGGAGCACAGTCAACCTGCTCACCTCCACCAGAACACGGTTGCAAAGTGCATTTTTCCAGCTCATTACAGCGACATAACACCCATGGTGCTTCCATCTGCCACCTCCTCTTTTTCTGCACCAGCAGCCTGAAACTGTTCATGTTCATTGCCCAAGACCTCAGAGACTACCCACAACTCACTTATCACAGAGAATTCAACTCCCACTACTGCTCAGCCCTCCCGAGGCCTACCTGCACCATCCATTTGCAAGATTGTAAAATGCGTGCCACTGCTCTTCCTCCTCTGGCATTCTCTGTGGTAGCTTTACCAGCTACTCTTAAAACTGTTCTTTGCCACGAATCCCCTAGAGAGTTACACTGGCTATTAACATGCTGCGACTCCTGCCTACCACAAAGTTAAAAAAAAGTTTGATTTCCCTTGAAAAGGCTGCATCTCTGCTCAACACCTTTTCTTACCAACCATAGTGCACAGCAGGTGGTTACAGGCTCGTGACCAAATCAACTATCCATCTCCTGAAGCTAATGAAACCTAGGGATGCACGAATGAGAACTCTGTCAAGACTTTTTCCACTGAGAAAAGTCACAGTTGTGAAGTCTTCGGTTCCTTCAACTCATTTTTCCCTAAGTTTGCACCTTCTCTACTGCTTCTACTGTTGCACCTCCTCAGTCCCGTTACCTCCGTGGACGAGCCACCTTCTCCTCACCCACACCCAAAACTCTTCCCTCACACCGACTTCCCCCCTTCAGAAACCATTTGGCAGCCGTGCTGTCTTGCAGCAGCCTCTCAACTCTAGCAGGTTTCCCACCCAGAAGAGCTGGATGCCGGATAACCCGTTCTCACTTTCAGCACCCTTTTCTCTCATTCTCCTGACTGTTCCCGGGCTACGAGCGATTCCTTTTGCACAAAACGCTGACCCGCGGTCCTTCCACCTGCTGGTCTCCACCAGAACGCTCAGCTCTGCTCCAGACCGCCAAGTGCCGCTCAAACCTCGCTTTTAACCTCCAGCGCTTGCTTTCAGGGAACCTTGTCACGGTCAAAAAGCCAAACCGCTGAAGCTGGAAGTGCTTAAAAGGTGTGGGAACCGTGGTAACCGGGTGCGCGTGCGGGGCAGCATTCCCAAACCCGCCTCTGGGACACCGAGCGGCAGCCGCTCTCCGCTCCGTGTCCCGCCGTCACCGCGGGAACCCGGCCCCGAGTAGCGGCAGGACCCACCTCATAGTCCTGCTGCCAGCTCTCCAGCTTCTCCTGCAGCGCCCGGGCGCTCCCCGTGCCCACCAGATTCCTTAAGCCCTCGGCCATGGCCGGCGGTCAGCTCGCTCCCGGGGGTGGGGAGGGATGTGCTGCGCTGGTTCCTCTGTCCCTCCGGGAGCGCTCCTCGGACGGCGCGGGGACGACGAAGATGTTACAGCCGGCCCGGACCCTCTGCCCTGGGCTGGGCGGCGGCAGCCGCGGTGGTGACGCGCGGCCCGGCCCGGCCCGTGGCGGCGGCGGCGGTGCCACGGCAACACCG
>VZRE01015864.1:0-39590 GCA_013396775.1 Cephalopterus ornatus | reverse complement strand
CTGGTGCGGTGCCGGAGCCCGCCGGCCCTGTCGCCTGCCCGGGCCGGGGAGGGTCAAATGGCGCTGGGGGGGCGCTCCTGCCCCGTGCCCGGGGCTGTGCGGGGTAGGACGGGTTCGACCGTGCTGGGCCCGGGCGGGGCGGTCGGAGCGGCGCCGTCCCGGCCGCAGGCAAACAAAAATACTTTCTGCCTTGGGAATGAAGCGCGCCGCGTTTGTGCACTGCAGGAATGGCGCTTGGCACTAAGGAGCGGGGCGGGAGGCGGCGGTGGGTGCCCGCGGGGCCGCTCGGTTTGTGCGGGGTGGGAGTGGTTCCGGAACGTCGCCGAGGGAGCCCTCCATAAACTTGTCCAGGTCAAGCACCTGGTCTCAGCATCATTTCTTTGTGCTTCGGCAACAGAAGAAAACAAGATGTTTTTACCCGTTACATCAGTATAGACACGGACAAGTGCAGTAAGCTTAGGGATTCATTTCAGGTAAACAAAATAACATCAAAAAGATCAAGTCCCTTCTGTGAAGATTTGAATCCTTAAATAGCAATCTGTCCAGTTCAAGGGAGGTGGAAAAAATTTTGGACAGCTACAAAAAACCCTCGAAGGTTTATTTTATCTAGGAATACCTACCGGAGTTTTCTCTAATAATTTGTTACATCGTCAGGATATCTTTTGCAAACTAGTAACTTCAGATTATTAAATTGAATTAGGCAGGCCAAGCTTCCCATGCCAGGTTTGAAGCTTCCCAGTACTTTTCTCAGTGCAAGCAATGTAAGTGCAGTGCAAACCCTCTGCTATCAAACTAACTTAAAAACTCCTTTTGAATAGACTAATTGAGAGTCTATCACACGTGTGCATGAAGGGAGCTAAAATCCTGTATATTGGCAAATGACCTGCAGGATTATCTCCTGTATCTTCCCTGAGAGGTAAAAACTTGATGAAGTTCTTTACAGCTGCTTTGGGTTTTTTTACTGTAGCAATGTCATCAATAATTTCTATCTGCCATGATAAAAATGAGATATAAAACCATATATTGTCTGAAAATACCTGGATTTTAAACTTAGTCATTGTGTTAGCAGAGATTGCTGTGGTTCTAAGCATGTGTGCTAAGTACAGAGTGGCAGACTGAAATCTAATATTGAATATAACATCCAATGTGTTACACTAGTCAATTCAGATTTATATTTTCTGCATACATATACGTGTGTCATTTTGGTGAATTTACATTCCTTTTAAAGCTAATCCATGCTTTGTTTTACAGCAAAGTTCTAATGGCCCAGTGAAGAAGTCTATGCGAGAGAAGGCTGTGGAACGCAGGAACGTTAATAAGGAGCACAACAGTAACTTCAAAGCAGGATATATTCCAATTGATGAAGACCGTCTCCATAAGACAGGGTTACGTGGCAGGAAAGGCAACTTGGCCATATGTGTGATTGTTGTTCTTTTTATTTTGGCCGTCATCAATCTGATTGTGAGTATAATACTTACACTGTAAGCAGCATTAGGTCATGTTTCATTGTGGTGGTTTATTAGAGAAATAAAACTTTTCTAGTATGACTGAGGACTTAAAATGTACTGAAGGAGATTCTCATTTTTCTCCTTTCTTTCTTGTTCTTTTGTAGCCTGAACAAGATTGGATGGAAGAATCTTGTAAATTCAGTCATGTAAATTCAGTTACCAAGATCCCAGCAAGGAACTTACTGTTTATGCAAGAAAGAATTAGGAACTTTCAAAGTGTCACTCCATGCAAAGTGTTATTAGTACAAATGCATTCAGGATATATGTCAGGAATATATCAGAGCTGCACGTGAGCATTCAGAATTAACCAGCCACTGCACTCTAAATCTTCACTGTTGTAATTACCACCTCTTTATTGCTCGTCAAGGAGAAGTAATGAATTGGTTTTTGTAACTGGATGACCACCTAGGAGGGTGCATTCTTCTAGTTCAGGATTAAGTATGTACTGATCTGAGCTGTTCAGGAAATTGGTTTAGCTAATACTACCATGACTACCCTTAAACAGAAAAAAGATATAATTATGGATTTAATATTTTCATATATCTATAAAAATCATTTTAGTTACTGTTCCAGATAAGTCTAAAATTAATGTAAAATGCCTTTCATAATTAAATGTGTTATGATGGAATTAAACAGACTAAAGTAAATTCACACCTAAAGCTCACTTCAACACTAGCATTAATAATTGTTTCAAATAAAACATCTAGTTAATACCATAGTTTGTGTGGGAAGATACAGTCAATTTAATCTTTTAAAATGTGTTCCTCTTTCAGATTACCCTGGTTATCTGGGCAGTGATTCGAATCGGTCCCAATGGTTGTGACAGTATGGAATTCCATGAGAGTGGCTTGTTGCGGTTTAAGCAAGTGTCTGACATGGGTGTTATACATCCCTTGTATAAAAGCACTGTAGGAGGGAGACGGAATGAAGATTTGGTGATCACTGGGAATAATCAGCCTGTAAGTTATACCATGAATTGAAAGTCTATGAGAAACACTAGGGAATTACACTTACCTTACTAATAAATGTTATATTTGAAACTGTATTAACCTAATGACTTTGTTTCTGAAGATTGTATTTCAGCAAGGAACAACCAAGCTTAGTGTGGAAAAAGACAAAACTTCTATAACCAGTGATATTGGCATGGAATTTGTTGACCCACGGACACAAAATACCTTGTTCAGCACGGACTATGAAACTCATGAGTTTCATCTACCAAATGGGGTTAAAATCTTGAATGTACAAAAGGCCTCTACAGAGAGGGTATGTCTCGCTTAACTTACTTTTTATAATTAAAGAGAATACAGTGCATAGCTTGTTTGTATAACAGTAGAGTAGCACTAGTTATTTTATAGAGGGTTAAGTGTGCCTTAGGAAGCATTGAGCAGCCCTGTTCCAGAAAAAAAAACCCAAACCTATAAATACATAGAAGGAACAGATTAAGTGAAAACAGAGGGCTAAGTTTACATAATCAGTCCCAAAAGGAAGTATTTGCTACAGTGTTAGCTGTGTATCCCATGAAATTATCATATGGATTATTATTTTTATCACAAAAATAAACTATTTTACATGCCTTCCAAAATTAACTAATCCTGGTTTTAAATGTGCATGTGAAAAATAACAAATAGGCAGAAGGTTTGCAGGCATAATGGCAGAAGGCCAAGAAGTACATTGATGTTTTTTATTAAATTGTGTAGCAGTACTTTTAAGGTAATTAAGTTACTCAGACAAATACAAGTGACACATTTCCATTGATCTGTAATAAACTTTTTTTTGTGTGTTATGTTCTTAGATTACCAGCAATGCGACCAGTGATCTAAACATAAAGGTGGATGGCCGTGCTATTGTCCGTGGAAACGAAGGTGTTTTCATTACAGGCAAGACCATTGAGTTTCGAATGGGTGGTAACATGGAACTTAAAGCAGTAAGTATTTCAAATCAGCATTTTTTGAATAGTTTAGTTTCAAATTCAGGCAGATAGTAAACTGATGTAGCTTTATATGGTTTCAGATTTTATATTAAGTAGTTGTGCATACAAGTTTAATCAATATACCTGGCAGGATTTAAATAAGTGGTTTATTACTTTGCTGTTAAGTAATGGTTCAGTAGTTTTCAGGTAACAGTGATTTACTATTGTTAAGACACAAAAAACCCACAATGCAATTAAAGCCAAGCTATTGGCCTCTGCTCTGGAACAAATACCAAAGGGAATTAATTTGCTCTTCTGGAAGCTTTTTGGGTGTCAGTAACCTTTGACAGTTAGAAGCACTACCTTCTGTGCTGCCACAGTAAGACTCAGTAGCATTCCTTTAAGATTTTTGGACACTGAAGGGCATATGGAATGATGAAAAAGGTTAAAGGAGGATAAAATACAGAGTTGTATGCACTTTCATTTCGAGTGTGAATAAATTTCCTATACAAATTCAAACACTGATTACCATTTCACATCCATATTTTTAGATTTACTGCATTTGCTAATAGGTCTGTAAAGTGAAAAGCCACACTTCTGCTGTCTCAATAATGATCTACCACTGGAGTAGCAAAGTACATTGCTTTGCATAGTTGACAAATATGTGAGAAAAGCATAGTTGCTTTACATAGTTGAGAAATCCATGAGCATTATTATAATTTCCATTAAAAAATTAAACCTTTTCATACATACCTTTTTTACTAATTTGGTTCTGCAGCTGTCTTAAGGATGTCATTTATTTGTTAAACCAGCTTGTCCTTCTCAAAAATAACCTGCCTTGTTTAAATTAGAAGTTGTACTTTTTTTTTCTCTCCTCCTTAATAGGAAAACAGCATTATCCTGAATGGAACCGTGATGGTCAGCCCATCACGACTGCCAAGTTCTTCCTACGGGGAGCAGTTCAACAATGGCAACTGGCTGCGTTTCAAGCTCTGTATGTGTGCAGATGGGACACTGTTCAAGGTTCAGGTGACAGGTTATAACATGGGCTGTCAGACATCTGTCAATCCATGTGGAGCCACACACTAAAGCAAACCACTGCCAGGAGAGTTCTCTTTGGTGTTTACATGTATTTGTACGAAGTAATCGCATGCCTTCAAGGATTTCTGTTTTTACAGCAGTTTATACTAACATTTCTTACATAATATTTTTAAGGAAAGGCTGTTATGGTCAGAAGTATTGTGTTGTCATCCTGCTAGCTGCAAGAGTGGCACTGATACAGTAAGCTTTCAGGGTACATGCACGCTGAAGTACCTTCTTGAATATATTTAAAGAACATGATCTTCGCAACAACATTTACTGCCTTCAGTTGCCTTTAGAGGTTTTTGTCCTGTGTCCCAAGACCTTGAGGACTGCTGACAACATGACTGTGATCAGAAGTACTTCAAGAGGAATGTCAACTTGTTGCTGGAAGTGAGTTTGCCTAGGATGGCTGAAGTGGCAGATTTGTCTTCTCTCCATTTCCTGTTGGTACAGTGATTTTCCCCAAACTTAGGTGGTTTACCAGATGCATAGTAAGTGAGGGGTAATGGCAGATTCACTTCAAAATAGCATATCATTTCTGCCATTTATTCTCATGTGATTAAAAAAGAATCGTAAATCATATTCGCAAAGTAATACCGAGTGTGCAGATGTAACTTGGATTTTGAAATAGCCTTGCAGTTATTCAAGTGTTGCTTGAGCTCCCATTCTCTCTGTACTGTTAAGGCATATTCTGCAGGTGCTTAATTTATGTGACGTATTTATGAAACATGTTTATATTAGAAGTACATTTTTAAAGATATAACTTGCTCACTACCCAAAAATAGCGTTTTCCTGGGTGCTTTAATGTGAATAGTGTCTTGAGTAATAACCTAAAGCATGACTGTTGCAGCAGTGTCTGAGATCAGATCTCTCTTTCCCCATAAAGGTCAGTACTGATGCATTACTGAAAACCTCAGAATTAAATTCTGAAGTTAAACTGCAGATCTGTAATTCTAAATGTGATGGTATGACAGCAGATTATATACGTGTGTATCGGAATCTGTCCACAGTGGAAGTGTAGTGATCTGGGGCCTATTGCAGCCCTGCCACTGCTTTTGCAGCAGTAAGTTGTTTTGTGCTAAAAAATAGACCAGCTATTTATAAGACTGCTGCTTTCCTCATCCCACATATTTCTTCAGTTTAAAATAACTTTTTAACATTTTGCAGCCACACCAAATAACCTTAATAATGGAGACCACAAAGGTGACTTTGCAACAAGCTTTTCTTGATAAGCACACACTTCTTTTCCTAAATGTTGTGCAAATGTTACAACTTCAGAATTGGTCAATTGTTTTGGGAAGATAAACTATCTACCCTTGTTTTACAGCACTCAAAGTACATAGAATTCCATAAAATATGAACCAGCTCTTGCTGTAACAAAAACTTCACATCTAAGGTCCCAATTCCCAAATTTAGTGGAAGTCAGCAAGTCTTCAGGCAGGATATGTATGGATGGAAGTGATTTCTGGAGGGGGATCCTTAAGTCGGGCATTATACCACACAGGAAGTCCAAGGGCTTGTGTTTCCCTCACTGCTCAAAGGCAAAGCTGGATTTTGATGCTCAGTAATTGTTGGGGTTTTGAGGCTGCACAGCACTGGAGCTGTTCTGACAAAATCAGAATAAGCAGAATAAAATGTAGCAAAAGACATTGAATTGCCTGCATTAAAGATTATGGGAAAGTACTAACATTTTGCATACTGCCTTCATGAACTTCATAGTTTTACTAGAGTTAATAGTTATTAAAGACTTTTTACACCCATTTTGCTGAAAACATGCACCTATCTTTGCTGCTAAGCAGTGCCTCATTTAGCATTTAGTTACAGTTAAGAGGAGGAAATAAACATTTTTATAATTCTCACTCTCATGCTAATGGAAGTTTGTCACTCTATTTTTATATATATATCTCAAAGCTGAAATAGATCTTGCAAATGACAGATACTGCCTCAGTCAAGTAGGTTACACACAGAGCATACTTGAGCTCTTCCCTGGTTAATACTGACATGCCTATATGCTAGTATTGGATTCTTTTAATTATCAAGAGTTCTTTTTAAAATACTGTATGCAGTGTAGCTGAAAGATTTGTCACAAAGGTACTCTTAAATCATGGTCTGGAGAATTGGTTTTGAAGTGTGAATATTGTTGGTCACAATGTAGCAAAATCAATAATACAAGTAACAAATGAAATAAATTATCAATTTCCTACCCACTGTTTATGTATTGCTAATGTTTTATATTTATATTACATAGTTTGAGAAATGTTGGCACCACAAATGCCTTGTGTTGTGCATTTACTTACATGTCTTCTAACTAACTGCCTAAGGTACATTTTTTTTTATATGTATTTAAAACATTGTATGGCACATTATTTCAGTCCCACAGATGCACTTAAGATTCTGTGTGTTTAAAGTCCATTCTACATGCCGCTGTAAAATGCCATACCGGGTATGCTGAAACAACTTGCATGTGAAGAGTTCTCAGCATATGTAAAGGTGGTAGTTGTTTCAATGGGTGAAAGACAATAGAATTTCTAATCTTTGTTTTGAAATGAAACAATAAATTCTAAGATACAGCTGTGCTTCAGAAGTCTTATTTCTAAGAATATAGTTTTTCATTAAAAATACGTTATTGTGTTAGTGACAGGGAAACTGGTATTTTATTATCTGTAATTATCAAAGTCAATCCACACCTATTTGTCGTGGATTGTATCCATTGGACTTTGCTTCAGGTATCATACACAATTACCACCGAGCAGAGTTCAAAAGTCTCCACTGTTGGTAGTTCACAAGCTCCTGAGAAGTTGTGTTTCTTGAAAAAAGGGCTGGAAAAGAAAGAAAAGGTTCTATTTGTTTTTTGGGAGAGGTGGAGGGGGGGGAAGGATACCAGTTTGTGAATGTTCTTTTTGAAAAATTCGTAAGACTCCAGGACTGAATGTTTAAGGCAGAATGTTTGGTAATGCTTTGGTTATGTGCTGTTGTTTTTTTTTAATGTCAAAGTATTTCCGCTTTCTATTGAATTCTTGTTATGCTGAATTTAACTATAATTTTACATCTTACATATAGATACTATGGATAACCTTCAGTTGAGTGTCATAGCTGTGGTCCTTTACCTTAATCTTCCTGGATCAGTGGGAACCAAGTCACAGCAGATTCTTCTTGCTACACATCACCATTCAGAATGCCACTGGGATGGGGAGTTCCTACTGAATTGTTCTTTTACCAGAATATCTACTATTCCAGAAGATATATCACGAACAGCAATAGTGGCTGATTTTAGTTACAATAATATTAAAGCGTTTCTGTGCACTGATGGAAGAAATGAAGAATGGATGCTGAAACACCTGAACCTCAGTAACAACCTGATTTCTGAACTCTTCTTAACGACTTGTACAAATTTACCTGTTTTAGAAACTCTGAACCTCAATGGTAATGCCATCCACACCCTCACACTGGACACACCTGTGCCTGCACCTGGGTCTAAAACATACAGAATTGTTGATCACATCCTGCCTGCTTTGAAAGTATTGTCAGTTGAAAGAAATAATCTCAACACAGTTCCAAGAGGTAAGCATTTCAAAAATCTTTTAAGGACCTGGCTTCCCAGAGGTAAGTTGGTTTTGGATATAATTCACACAACTTAATGAATTCAGAATGTGACTTTCTCATTTAGTTAAGGTGAGGGAAAGTTGAACCTGCAAATACAGAGCAAATGGATTGTTCCAGTTTAGGTTGGGGGTTTTTTTTAATGCAGTCTTTGCATTAGTATCTCTAATGCCTTAGTATCAGTCAAATATAACCAAGTTTGTCCTGTAAGAGCTCAAGCAGTATTTTTGTTTTTTTGTATAGAAAGGGAAGTAAGGATCTTTGGAAAAACACCAGCCTCACCAGTCATGAACCTTAACATTAAGAAAATTACAGATAATGAATTTTATATTACCCTTCAGAAGAAAATCAACACTCTTAAATAAAACTTGCTCTTGCTCCAATTTTAGTATTTTAGGAAGACAGGAAAATATATTTTGTTCAGTCAAAACAATTTTGCTCTATGCCATCTGACACCCAACGAAAATGACACCTTGGTGTAACAGGGGAGGGCTGGAAAGTTTTGATAGACTTCTAGAAAGGCTTTGCTGGTCACTGAGCTGTGCAAACTCTTTAAATGAAGCAGAAGGTGCTGAATGAGCAACCCTACCCTATATAACGTGATGAATTAATTCATCTCTGATAACATGATCAGATTCATTAGCTCTAGAGTTTGAAAATACAGGAGGACGTGGGATGACAAACAAAAACCCCACCTATCCCACAATGTCAGTCAAGGCAATAAATGTGCACCTACACAGGGTCCTGAAAGTTCTGGTTTTCTCCTTTTATGGTATTAATTCTCTGGCACGCAGGAAATCCATTTCTCTTAATCATTTTGTAGTATCTGTAAGGTCATACAGACAATATAGAAAAGCTTACTTTATAAAATACATTGATGCAAATTTAGATATAACTACACATTATAGGATGCCTCATTGATCAGACAGATTAATCTTTTCTATAAGAGACTCAGTTTTTAGATGTTGAAGGTCAAATTGCTATGCATGGTACCACAGTATTCAAGTTATACTTAAATTCCATATTCATTTAAATACATGTTCAGAACTTTATTTTCCTCATCCAAAATACTTCACTAACATTCTAGTTTTTAAGCTCAGGTAAGAAAACACAAGCCACAGTTCTAAAGCAGAGGTTTCCCACAGAAACCTTTCTCACAGCTGCCACCCCAGGAGTCAGGCTGCTGCCCACTGCTACCATACCAGTGTACATTTTTAGCACAAGTTTAGCTTCGGCGAAGCATCCAAAGTACAATTCTTCATGCAGGTGCAAGGAAGAATTTATGAACTGCCAGAACTTCTGAATACCTTTCCTATCAGCTACCTCTAGTTTTACTGCAGGAATGAATCATTCCCTCTGCTTTTCACAATAAACCCAAAGATCAATTGCCTGGCAAACAGAACTGCAAGCTGAGAAAAGAGATTTCCAGTAAAGCAGCTGACACCAAGGGCAAAATTTTTAAGAACAAGTAGCTCTCAACAATGCTGTATGATCAAAAATCACTTCAGAGTGACACTTGGGTATCACACACTGTGGTGATGCTGAGTGTTCAAGTGTCTGCCTTCCCACTGGAACTTGCAGGCTGGAGCTTGAGGGGCTGCCTATACGGCACCTAAGAAAAATGAGGTACCTCCAGCATTCAGAAGGGCTTCTTGTGCAAGACAGATGCTATCATAACTAGGATACACTGAAGAATATACTGCCATGCTTGGTAATTCAGAGGCAGACAAGCCTGTTTTTAGTCAGGTGTTACATCCTATGAATATGGTTCAAGTAATGCCACATATTAAAAAACTCCCATTAAATTGCAGATGGCAATGGATGGGAGATACTGTATCACCTTTTGTATCTCCATCTTTTTTTAACTGAAAATTAACATATTTGGATCTTGTAAACCGAATATATTCCACCCTTTTCACACTCCTCCTTTCCCACCTTGTTTTTCTGAGAAGTATGCTCAAAGTACAGAGATCACAGGAATGTTACTGCTTTTCTGAAAGTGTCCATTTTTAAAGCATGCATTGACAGTGGATGTATTAATGTGCCTGCTGTTGATCCTATGCAACTTTTAGAATAGGACAACCACTGACTAGGAAAGGCATAATAACACAAAGGGTGCAGCCACTCATTGCAATAGACAGGAATGGAAAGAATTTTGTTGCAAAGAATTTTATAAAGATACTTGATGCAATTGGGAAAACAAGAACATGAAATGTAAAATAGTTTTGTTCTTCCTAGGACTAGGCCTGCTGCAATCTTTACAAACTGTCCATATGTCATCCAATAGCATACAACAGATTGACCCAAAGGATTTTCAAAACTGTTTACAGCTGAAGGACATTGACCTGCAAAACAACAAGATAACTAAAATTCATCCAGATGCCTTCAGGGATCTCAAAAAATTACAGGTTGTAAAGCAGTATTACAACTGTTTCAATATTTTATGATAATCATCATTAAAGATATTAATTATCAACTGTTCAGCATGATTATATTGCTCTAGTTATAATATTAGTGTATGATTATAAAAACTAAAGCAAATGGTGACAATATTTTTAGATATTTGCTTTTCATGTATAGGAAAACACACACATAAATATACAAAATATAACCATAAATTCACTATTTATCTATGTCACAAACCAATCCATAACTGCCTTAAACACACACATGTGCTCTTCTACCCCCAATTCCTTCCATGGCAAGAGCCCTGCAGCTTCTCATTCACACAGAGGTAGGTCTACAATGAGAAAATTCTAAACATACCACAATTTATCATTTTCATGTATATTAAAAACCTTAGAACAATATTATTGAAATCCTAAACAGATGTATTGTTCGCATAACTACAAAAGTGCTTATATACTAAAAGAAACATTGCAGATGTTGCAATAAGGATTCCGTTGTAAGGCTTATCAAATTAATTATGAATTATTTCCAAATAGGTCGTGGATCTCCGTGAAAATCCTTTGACGATCCCTCTGCCACAAATATTGATCAATTTGAACTTTTTTCAACTTGAAGTGTATTTGTCAAATAATGCCTGGATATTTAACTGCAGGCTAAATGCTTTTAAACATTTATTTCATTGTCCTTTTGACTCCACAAGGAAAAAATGGAGCCTTTCATACAATAAGTTTGCCAACTCACAGAAACCTCTGCTGTATCTTTCAAGTTTCCATTTAAACTGCAGGGACAGTGTTTTGCTCAAGAGGGCTACAATCCCAACAGGGGACACATCAGTGCTGAACTGTAACTTGGACAACGCAAGTGGTATGTACATCAGGGACTCCATCTAAATGCTCTAAAATCCAAATGCATGCAGAATCATCAAAGAAATCTGGGTTTAAAAGTGGGGGTTTAAAGATACTGCTTAAAAATAACTGAACAACAATTTAACATGCATTTAATAAACTGGTTAGAATATTTGAAAGTCACGTTTCCCAAAAAAGGCTTCATTTCTTTCATTACATTAAACTAAGGATGCCAAGTTATATACAAATAAATTTCAGTAAGTAGTATGTTGCAAATGTATCAGTTCACTTTGGACTGAAACAAAGTACCAAATAGTGAGATGACACTTCCGGGGCATGTAGAAAACTGAGAAGGATGCAATAGTTTTCAGTATTCAGCTAACAGCAAAAGGAAATGAAAGTTTATTTTGTAAGGGAAAGGATTTCTATTTCGTCTTAAAAAGTACAGCTACTGTAGCACACACTTCACTTATATTTACAATTAATATGGAACACTGAAAGTACAAGAGACAAAACCTACAGAGCCAAGACTTTCCATGCAGATGGAAAACTAAGACCAGACTAAGAGTATAAGGTATTTGTGTCATATGCAGTGAGGCAAAATGATTTAATTATAATGGAATAACAGCACTTGGAGGTGGTAAGGCTTTCCCTTGGGAACACTTCATCTCCAAATGAAAATATGTTGGGCATATTGGAAATGCCACCTACTTCATCTACATACAAGAAAAGTCACAGAAACTTGCCTTAAAATCAACACACTGGATTGCACCAAAATTCAACTGGGAACAAAACCTGATGCAAAGGCAAAGGTAAACATATGACCTTGAAACATATTTCAAAAGCCAACAACCAGCCATGGCCCACATTAGCTAAAGTTTGGAACAATTGCTCAGTCAATACTTGATTTAAGACCTTTTTGCTGGATTCAAACCAGTAACAGGAAAATCACAGTTGTTGAAACCCTGACAGTTAACAGGTGAAGTTTTATCCCACAGCTGCATGCAGTGACCATGGCCACGCTGGAAAGCAGCTGGTTATTAGTATGTCTCTTCCACAAGGAAGATCAGCAGGTATTTTTAGTACAACCCAGAACACACTTAGATGGTTTTGGTGACCACCTCCCTCACCCATACCATTTTTCTTGTAAAATCTGCTATTAAGACCCCATATATACTGTGTTTTTAAATGCAGGGGTGTGGGGTGTATATATAAAAATCTATGATGGTTTAACAGACTTCGTACCATGTAAAATGACAATGGATGGATAAAAAGAAAATGGATTTTATAACAAATTGTCAAAATTATCCAAGACAGGTCAGAGTATGTTCTTATAGTAATAACTTGACCCTGCAAACCAAGGATCCTATGCTTTTAAGAAAGACTGAGTTTATATTTTCTTTTCTTTCAGATAATGGAGTCTCTTGGTGGACACCTAAAGGTAGAATTTCAAAAAATCACAGTCTTTCTCATATGACAGTGGATAAAAGGAATAATTTAGTGATCTACAATGCTGAGAAAACTGCTGAAGGATTATATTTGTGTATTTTTAATACAACAAAGGAGAAATATCTCATTTACAATATACAGGTGAAAGAAAAGGTTTCAACATTTTTGGTTAGAAAAGCCCGGGACACTAACGCTGTTTTTAGACAAGAAAAAACAGAGTCAGACCTTGCACTGGCTGTCTCCCTCTCAGTGCTCATTACGTTTGTTTGTGCTTTTTGTCTGGGTGCTTTTGCCAGACCCTACCTGGTGAGCCTGTGGAGACACGTGCACAGGAATAAAAATTCAGGTTCAGAACATACATATTCTAATCAAACTTTTTCAGATGAAACCTCAAGCAGAGAGTTTTCTGCAAGCAAACCAACAAATACACAGTGTAATGTGTTAATTTGTGATGAGAATTCTTCAAGAAACACACGCATTTTTCCTACAGAAACTTCTACTTCATATGAAAATGTCACTGGCAGTGATGCAGAATACCGGAAACAAAGCAATGCTGAGACCAACATGAAGAAAAAAACAGTGTTTTCAGAAATCCAAACTGGTATTGACAATTATGAAAGTGTAAATGTTTATGATAATGGATTATTTTCTGTAAAGACAGAGTACCAGAACAGCAATGAAGTAACACCAAAACAATTAATGAATAATAACACTGCATTATGGAAAGATTCAATATATACATATAACCAAGACTCAGAGAAGAGCAGGATCCCTCCCATACCCAGGAGACTGAATGCTGACCCTTACTCAAATTACAACTCTTCAAATTCAGAGAAGGGAGAAACTGACTTTCCATCTTTCACAGTACAAATGCATTCAGTTGCACAAGACTGTAGAAACAGCAAAGTAAGCAACAACTCTGGTCTGCTGCATTCTGAGATCACAAAGGCTACACCAGATCCTCCAGAAAGAAAAGGTATAGTTTCACATAATGAACCCACACACACTGCAAAATTTATGCATGGAAAGCAAGGCTGTGAGGAACAACTTGGTCTGAACAGCAACTTAAATACACCTAGTGATGAGGGAGATTGTATTTTACCCAATGTCTCCAAAAGTGATACAGATATTGAGAATTTAAGCAGCTGTGAAACAACAGAAAACTTTCCTGTTACAGAGTACAACTATAAAAGGATATGTTCAAATGAAAAAGATGCTTCAGCAGATATATTTGGTGATAGTTCTTCAGATGAAGGGGCTCCATTCTCACTGAGTGACTGTAGTTCTTTAGAAGACTTTGAACTGGAACAACCTGATGTCAGTGCTGATGTCAGTGACAACCTGCCAGCTTGTCAGTCAGCGCTAGAGGAACCCAATACAAATAGTGGAACAGAGAAGGTCTCAACACTACCAGAGTCTCCAAACATGGCTGCTGAAGTTCAGCATATTGGGAAAAATAAAGATGAGAACACCGCATATTTTGAAACCACTCTTAATTCTGGATCAGATACCACCACGAGTGAAACAACATCCCCTTACACTGATAAACGTGGTGGCCACATAAGCATGTCAGATCCAGATACAATTAGTTCTTCAAGTCAAGAAGTTCCAGGAAACTTCGATTTTTTTACTAATGCAGAGTCAACAGTACAAAACTCTATTTCTGATTCTCTCCACAGTCAAAGTATGGATTTGGGTAACATGGTACTTTCACTAAAACATTCTCCCACGTATGACACAGATACAGAGAACACTCCTAAAGAGGCTGAATTGCAGCTGTATCCACTTCCCACCAGACCACAGCATTCCCTCAGCTTCAGTCCCACTGAACAAAAAGAAAATGCACCAGAGGGAAGTACAGATGAGAGCATAGGCAGGAACTCCCCTGAAAAGAATCATAGTGAAGCAGATATGACATTAAGAAGAAACACGCGCACATTTGAGGACAATGACTTTATTTTTGCTCCCATTGATATTGGTTTGAATGAAATGGTTAAAAAAACATTGCTGCTGAGTTCCAGAAATGAATCATCTCTTCAATCGCTGTCCGAACACAAAGCTGAAAAACATTTATTGGTCATTACACAGCAAGAAGACTTGCTACCACAGAGGAAGCAGGAAAACACAACTAAGGCTTGGGCAGATAAAATAGAAAGAGGTTTTGATGAAAAAAATTGTGATGGATACACAAAATTACAGGATACCAGCAACTGCAGTCTGCCTGAAGAAACACAATCTTGTAATCTTACAGCAGATCTGCTGCATCTTCCTACTTCTGGGAAAACACAGACAGTGTTCACAACAGATGGTTATTTCCCACTGGATCAGAGTGACAAGGATGCATATTCCCTCTCAGTCCCACAAGATTTCTTCAATGAAAGCACACGATACAGTTCACATTCATTCCCACAAAAGCCTACGGGAAATATAATCTCTAAAAGCACTGATTCCAGCAAGATGGAGGATGACACCACTTTGACAGAACTGGGAAATAATTCTACAACAGCTGTAGAACACCTCCAAATTTCCAGTGAGAATATCAGTCAAAAAAGTCAGACAAATTTAGGACAGGAGCAGTTTTTTGTTAAGAAGAAAAGAGCATTCGATGGATTCGCTAACATTTTGCAAAGCAGAACAAACTTCAATAGTTGAGACACAGAATTGTAATACTAAGCTCCCATAGTGTTTCTGTCATTACAGCAGGTGCAAAAATTATTTTGTTTCAAAGTGAAGTGGCTTTTGTTTAGAAGGGTACTTGCAAAAAAAAAAACAAAAAAAAAACCCAAAAAAAACCCCAGTAACAGATTTTACAAAAAGCAACTCTAGAACATTAGATAATAAAGTTTTTGCTGAGTTATAGCATATATTTACTTTCTCACTGTTGTTAGTTCTAATACATTATTTTCCATTGGAATTTGCTTCAGATATGCACTGTTTTGTCTCTCTTTGTCCAAAATAAATGTAAACATTGAAATTATTATGACATCATTACTATTACTGTGTTTTCCTGTGGGACTCACCCTATACAGTGAAATAGTACAACTGCTTTTTGAGCCAAATTTGTGGATTAGGTGTCTATGAATTCCCACAGTCTTGCAAAGATATGTTAAGTCCAAGCAGTATTCAATCACATTTAAAAAATTACTTTTTAACTTGGCAAGACATAGAGAATAATGAAAACCACTTTTCTCAAAGAAACACAACAGACTTCAATCCTTGCAGAAAAGTCAGTTATGGAGATGTGGCTATGACAGGACATCACCTGTAGTCTGCAGATAAGATGACATCGGCAGGATAATTTTAAAAAAAGACAAAGGATCCTATACCCACTTCAGAATTTTACTTAAGAGGGGCAAATCAAGAGCAGTTCCAAAATCAGAAATTCCAAAATTAGAATATCAGTAGCTTGATATAGAGTAACTTTTATCTAAGCCAAAAGATAACAACTGTAAGGTAAAATTTTCTCTGAATATGGCACAAGGCCCTTTCAACATGCACAGTACCACTGACACAGCCCTTGAAGGGAAATGTCACCATGAAGGGGAGCAGACCCAAGTTATGAGAAAATGCCAGAGGCTGGCTGGCAACTCTGGGGAAGACACAACTCACTAAAAACACCAAAATGAAGGAACACGTTTCAATTCCATCCAATGAGGAGCAAGTTCAGTGGCATGATACATCACTGAAACCATCTTTAAAGAAAAAACTATGCAGGAACAAAGAGATGCTGACAGAAGCTAGTAATTTTTGTTAGCTTCACATGCTTGGAACTACTGCACAAACATTAAGAGGCAAGTAAAAGCAACTGAAGAAGACCAGTACTTATACTATTTGACCTTTTGAAAAGTATTTTCTTTAGAGCCTTGAGTTCCTTTTAAATAATTATTTTACATATCAAGCATTACAATTATCCGTTATAAATTTACTGAGACAAATGATCTATGCTTAAATCTCCTGTTGATTTCTTTTGGGGTTTTTTGCTGGCCAATTTTCCCAAAATCTCTCATATAACTCACACAATTGGCAATTTCAGGTAGGTGTTTTAAAGATTTGATTTGGGTCGCCACAGTATTTGCAAATAACTGCACTCAGTAACATCTGTAATTCAGTTACAAGCAATGAATCTGCTGTCATTCACACAGATGATCTTGTTTTCCAATTAGTTCCTGGAAGACTTCTGTTCTTTTTGCTCCAGTACTCAGTGATATCTAAACTGGTAACTAGTAAGTTTATTTAGAGTAGGTACCTTTCCTTTGATAGGAGTCTGCTCAGGAGCCATGGATGAAATCATCTTCTGAAAAAAACTGATAATTTATTATCAAATTACTCCTGATTTTAAAAGGTCTGATTTTCTGTTTTTCAATCACAAGAAAAAGTTTTACACATTTAACTGTGCAGAATTGATTGTACACTACAGGTAGACAAGAATTAAATGACAAAACAATCAAATCTGAAAAAAAAAAAATCCCAGAAAGGTTAAAAATAGAGTAAGTCTGAAATAAAGTATGCTTCCCAATACAACATATTCCTTGGTTAAGTGTCTGTAAATGCTACTGTTCTACTGCAGTTTTTCTCTCCTAATCCCTACATAATCTCAACAGTCATGTATTGCTTGGCTTCTACTGAATTTATAGCTGCTGTTGTCTGAGAGCACTGTGTGATATAAAAATCCAACTGTTTTTAGAGGCTCTCTAGAAGTGAAGAACTGGTTAATTTAAGACCAGTTCTTTGTAGGAACAGCTACAGAACCACTAGAAGCAGAAAACAGAACAGTATTTCCTCATGACCAGTACTTTTCTTCGCACCCACAGCCAGCTTTCAGTAAAGCTCATTATCCACACAAGCTACTTGTGGCCAAAGCAACTTTAAAAATGCAATGCATGGGAAAAAATGCTGACTTGCTCTTTATGGTATTTATGAATCTTCAAACACTGTGTTGACACTTCTCAAGGTCTGCCACCTTTCGGCTGGACAAGCTGCTAACAAGTTAAGAAATCCAACTACACAAGCGAGACAACTTTGTGGATCATGGGGGAAAAAATATTTGAGTAGCTCTATTGATGTACAATACATAGCAATGTTCTGTCATTTGTTTCTGCTACAGTCCAGCAGGTTTTCAAGATACGTATTGGAAAATTACTTTCTCATCTTTTTTCTGACCATGGGAATGCTGCAGTGGCAATGCAGACAGTACACTACCTGTTAGAAGCTGCAAGTTTTCTAAGCCTCCCTTTATGCCATAAAGTCACATAAAAAGTTGATCTGTTCTCATCAGAGAAAATATATTGGCTCCTTCATTATGAGATTTTAACACGACAAAAATATTTCATTCTGCTGTCAGAATATTGTTGATGTATTACCTTCAGATTTCTGCCTAATCTTGCCAACTGTCCTTCACTGCCGATTTCTCCACTTTTATTATTCATTCAAATCCAAACACTCAGCTGTTTCTCCTTCATATTAGTTCATTAGCAATGGCTCTTTCAGTTAATACAAAACCTTTATATTTTCTGTGACTTCCATGCAGTACTCTTCATACTCTGCTCCTCTCTATCCACCCTATTTCGTTGTGCCCTTCTGTACGTAAGTTACACAGTCCCACACACACTGACCTTGAGATTGTGTCCACTCACTTGTTACATTCCAGTTGGTAGCAATCCACTGTCTCATGTCCACACTGAAAGCTCCACTAATTTAGTTTGTTTGGTCACTGAGAGTCTTCTAGGATACCTGTACTAGTAGAAAACCAGTTGCTGTTACTATCCCAACTGATGGTGGTTAAACCGAGCTCTGTGGTCAACAGGACACAGTATCCCTCATACAGTGAATCAGTACAGGAAAAAAACCTGAAGTCTTGAGAGCAGATCTTCAGATACAGTAATCAGAATGAAACAAAGCTCTCATTTTCAAACATGTACCTGTAACAGTTTGATAATTATCACATTGTTTGCTGTAAGGATAAAGCATTTTAATCTCTCCTGACTATGCTGAAAACAGGACTGGGAAAAAACCCTTGAATATAAGGAGAAGACATGCACATATATATAATTAACATCAGATTTTTTTTTTTTGATAGTAATATTAAATTTTTCATGGTACAGAAGACTGTGGACTCACCCCATCTAATACACACAAGCACCAGCCTACATTCTAAGAATTGGCAAAGGCAAACCCAGCCTTCATCAGCAACATGAATGTAATGAAAAACTTCTCTAAGTTGAGCTCTACAGTACAAGGTTTTAATTGTAACATAAATACATTCAATTTCAAATAATACTTTAAGTCAGGAGCCTTCGGACTGGTAGCTCAAATTGTGCCAGTTGCCCAGGACCACATTCAGATGGCTTTTGAGTATCTCTCAGGGCAGAGATGCCATAACCTCCCTGGGCAACCTGCATCAGTGCAAAGTCACCCTCACAGTAAAAAAAAGTGTTTCCTCACGTTCATATGGAGCCTCCTGTGTTTCAGTTTGTGCCTACTCACTGTTGTCTGGTCCCTGAACACTGCTGAAGAGCGTCTGGCTTTGTTTTCTTTATACCCTCCCCATTCAGATACTTAAATACTCTAGTAAGATCTCCCACAGCACCTTCTCTTCAGGCTAAATAGTCCTAGCTGTTAGCTTTTCCTCATAGGAGAAAAGTTCCAGTCCCTTAATTATCTTCATAGCCCTTTGCTGGATCCTCTCCAGTATGTCACAGTGTCTCTGGTACTGGGAAGCCCAGAAGTGAACACAGTACTCAGGTGTGGCCTCACCAGTACTGAGTAGGAGGGAATAACCACCACTCTCAGCCCGCTGGCAATTCTTCATCTAACACAGACCAGGATACCACTCGCCTTCTTCACGGCAAGGACTAGATGCTGGCTCACCTTCAACTTGGTGTCCACCAGGACCAAGACGTTCTGTCCCTTTCCTGACAGTCTGCTTTCCAGCTGGGTGGTCCCCAGCATATACTGGTTGACGGTGTTGTTCCTCCCCGGCTGCAGGACTTTGCACTTCTCCTGGTTGAAGTTCATGAAGTTCCTGTCCACTCATTTCTCCAGCCTCTGGAGGTCCCTCTGCATGGCAGCATGACCTTCTGGCTTACCATCCTTGACTTCCAGCTCTGTGTCATCAGCCAACTTGCTAAGGGTACACTCTGCCCTGTTGCCCAGGTCAGTAATGAAGACATTGAACAGGACTGGACTCAGTACTGACCCCTGGATACAGGGCTAGTTAGTGGTTTCCAACTAGACTTTCCTCTGCGTATTACCATCCTCTAGGCCCTACAATTTTCAGTTTTCAGTCTCCTTTCTGCTCATCCAGTCAATAAACCAACAGCTTTTCTATGAGGACCTCATGGGTCGAAAGTCTGCATCAAGACGACGGGGAATGATCATGCTTCTTGTAAAATTTCATCTCAAGGGACATTCCTGCTCAAATTGAATCTTTTTGTTGAAAATTTTTGTATTACAGTACTGTTTTATACTCACACACTCTTGAAACACATACCTTTTCCCAACAGTTTGAAATATTAATTTGGCCTGCTATTAGGAATAAGAGTAACAAGATCCTACACACAAGTTCTCTGCTACTAAATGATAAAGGTTGCTCACTGGCGTGATGCACATTCAGATATGAGAATTTCTGAAGTACGAACCACAGAAAAATCTGAAGTCAGTTGCTGAAACCAACACAAATATTTTTTATTGGTGGGATGCCATTTTACATCAACACCAGCAAAGGACCTAAAAATCAATTGGATGAACTCATTTAAGTGGCATAATAGTATTTTCATCAGATCATGAGTCACAGGAGTTCAGCACATTTCATTTATGTAGTATCCAAATAACTAAGACGTAAAGCATTCACAGTTACAGGTTAACTGCTGTTCCTGCAACAGCAGTATCGGTAGGTACTATTTTGTGACAACACATGTACACATGCACACACACACACACACACACATAGAGGGGGATGGATTTAAAAAATAAAAACAAACAAAAAAATATCAAGCTGAGGTTTGGTTTCGATTACAGAAAACAAACTATTTAGTTTGTGGATAGATTCTATACACTTTTACAGCAATATGAAAGGACAAAATGTAAGGCTTAGAAAGAGGTATTTTAGCAGTTATAATTAAAACCAGGGCACAAGCTAACCTTTAAAGCTGTCTATATGAATTCCAAGAGTATTAAACAATTTGCTAGACTTGTGATCAAGGGTCAACAGAAATCTGGGAAAAGCTTAACACAACTGAAGTCCGTTTCTTGCTCTTCCAAAAAAGTAACTTGAGAACATTAACCAAGTAGCAATAAGCTATAACTGATTGTGTGAGCATATTTGTGATGAAATAAAATGCATGTCTTTGTGGTAAAATGGGAGAAACCTCTACAATATTAGAAAAGGTTACACAAAGATAACCCAAATATTAATTGTAACTTAAAGAAAACTGTAAACAGGCTGTAACCAAAAACTCAAGTACATAAAGGCTTTCAATATGCTCCACACTCTTCAGCTTGCTTTCCTTGAAAAAGATAAAACATCAAAAAACAACAGTAACACAGAATTATATTAATATTTTAAATACTTAATATCGCTTCACTGTAGAAGGAAATTTCATTTGTGGAATGTATTGGTTACTAATATTAATAGAATCATTTAGGTTGAAAAAGATCCTTAAGATAGATGACAAACTTTTGGAGCCCTTTGGACTCTATCAAAGAATGTTGGCTGCTACAGACTCTGGATGCTGTTTTCCTTTCACTAACTATCTTTCCAATTTACAACTCCTAAATACTAAAAATGAACTGTACATTGATCATCCAGTTTCTGCTGAAAGTACAGTAATAGTACATCAGAAAGATTAGCATAAGATCCATAATGCTTCCTCAGGAATGACCTCTCAGTGTCTTATCCAAGGAGTCAGCATATTCTGTACATTACTTTTCAAAAGGGAGAAAAAACCAGGAAAACACCAAACCAAAACCAAACAAAAAACTATCTACATCAACTATTTCATGGCGTAATTAACAAAAAAGAAAATGCCAAATTTGTACTAAACGCAAGTTTAACTGAGTAGGTTAGCTAACTTTCCACAATTATTTAAAAATAAGAGGGAATTTCTCCAAAATACAGGAGCAGGCAATGTTCAGATCCTCTGCATTCCAGCGTATATAGCAAAACAAGCAGAATGGATAACACAGGGAAGCTCCTGGAGCCATGCAGGTCCACTTTAGTCCATTTGTTCACTATAACTATCAGTAAAGCTGCCTCCTATCTGTAACTGAATCTGTGCTTGACTTTATGAAGATGCATGTTCATAAACCTGCTGAAGGCTACAGGTTTATGACTGCAAGTAGAAGAAAAAATTTGATCCATCTATCTGATTCACTTTCAAACACATCCTTTCCATCACTCTCAATTACTTTTACCCAAATTAAGAAAACAAGTTCATTTACTTACACAGCACAAGTAGATTATGAGGTTTCTTTTCCTCTGTTTTCTTTGCTTTCAATTAAATTTTGTATTCTGATAAACACTGGCAAAACTTGAAAAAAAGGACCTGGTTGAGCTGTACAGATTTCTGTTGACCCAGTTACATGAAAGCTATACCTGTAACAGTAATAGATTAGAAGTGTCTTTGGCTCTTGCTTCCATTATTGGAAGCTCAGCTAATTGCGACATACAAAATCTTATATGCAAACTTGTATTTGTTGCAGGATTCATGCCAATTTGTGCTGATTGGTTTTCCAGAGTCAGTAACTAGCTTAATGTTTAAGAGTAATTACACTATTTCACTTAAAATCTTGGCAATCACAATTTAGCCTAATGTTAAAAGTTATATTGCTTCTAAGTTCATTCTTTTAAGAACTAAACCAGCATCTCCACTGATACTTCCTTATGGTTATACTATGGTAATAAAGACGTTTACAACAGAAGTCTTACTAAAATGTGTGTTTTCATAAGAGGCTTATTGTAAACATTAAATACCACACTCTACTCAATTTCTTGTGCAAACTGGCATCAAACATGGAATTAAGGTTATGCGTATTAGTGCATGAGAAAGCACTGACTGTGTATGTGTTACCACTACTAACTTTAGAGAGTGCTTATTAAGTGTCACGGAAATATGAACATAACTGTTTCATGGGAAAGGTAGTATCTTCTTCACATCAGGAAATTCCAGGTTTTGTATATGCATACATATTGTATACTTATGTATATACAAATATAAACAAACAGACACAAACAATTTTTGTCTTTGGCAGCTGAGTCTGAAAAACCAACAACAACAACAAACAGATCTGAACACAACTGACCACCTGTAGCACCACAGTTACAACCTCCTGGTCCAGGGCAGCAAACTAATGTGCTTTTGCTAAATTGGGCTTAATCCTGAAAGGAGTCAAGTTCATGGCAGTTGTTCCTGACTTGATGGCAAGAATAAAACCTTCAACACAGAGGAATATTTCACATTCAGCCTAAAATGCTTTCTTCCTCTTCCCTTGGATTGCATTCTAAGGAAATAACAAAACTGTCAATACCTTGGAAAATATTTCTACAGAAAAGTAATGTTACTCTTTGTTCCAAAACATCCACTGATCCTTTGTTGTTAAATGCTCCGTGAATCAATATGGAACATTTTAATAAATCCTTAGAGATCAAAGTTTAATAGCACCGGATACTTCAAGGACCTATTTATAAAAATCAACACTCATTACTTAATAAAAAAGGGTCAGACAAAGACAATGTGACAAAATTACAGAACTTAAACATCATTCCATTCAACCATTTTTCCCCAAAATAATTACTAGAACCATCCTATGCAGATAAAGAAATGAGTGAAATAGGTAGTGGTCCCTACTAAAAAGTACTGTAATTTAATGCTGGTGTTTAAAATGCCCATTGCCTGCAATGGACATTCTGCCAGGAGACTAATCCCCAGCATGAAAGAAAAAGTAATGTTTTGACTATTCAAGATCATACTTTTTCCGATATCATGTTTTTAATTACTTAGAAACATGAAGTTAGAGGCCCTTTGAAAGACTAATGTCACAAAAAAAAAAATCCCCCAAATCTTTATTATCTATGTGCTAGGGGTAAGCATACCTCATTACCCAAACCACGAATTTCAGCTAGACCTTTCAATTTCACTAGATCATAACCTAAACCAAACACTCTTGGTACACCAAAAATTAAAAGGAGTATGCCAAAGGCAATTTACAAAAGTCTAAAACCCATTTTTAAAAGGTACTTTAATTTGTTCATTTGTACCTGTAATGACTACCACAGTTTTAACATTAAAAAGTCAGTACTTTCTTCTTCAAATGGAAATCATCTGTGGCATGTACAACCATTACAGTGTTTTAATATTTATATGCATATTTATATTTTAAGACACCAATGTTTCATTCCTATAAAGCATTAGGTCAGGTTTGGCTAATTCCGGTGAAGAAAGTCACAGCGTGTCTTCTCTCAGAAACTGGCATCTCAAACAGTAACATTGAAATCGACAATAGTTCTTCACATAACTATGTCCAAGCAGTCTGAAATGCTACAATTGAGACCAAAAGAAAAACAAAGTAACTAAAGTTTCAACTGTAAGACATCTAAGTGTTGACTAGAAATATGCCACAAAATTATTTTACAATACATTTCTGCAGAAATAATCCCTAGGTGAAGCTTTTTTTTATACACATATACAAAATTTAGACAGCAATATACACATCATCACAGTGAAGACGCTGGCAAGTTCACCAATCCGTAGTGTAAATACAAAATGCAAAGCAGCCTTCAAAGAGAACAATGCTAAAGAGCAAGCATAGCTAGCTTGTTAAATAGCAAACATCAAAAGTTCCCTGCCAAAGGGATGCAGTGCAAGAAAAGCAGCATGCACTTTGATACAAATAGCAGTTTATGGCTAATGGTTGACATAACTGTGGTAACAGTGATTCTTGAGTAGCTGTGCATAGTTATAACTCCTATGTCATCTGTTTTCCTTTATACCATTCCACAAACTCATCCAACAACACTGGCCCTGTAGAGAGATCAAATAACTGTATTTTACAAAATTTTGTAAAAGAAGACAGAATAATTATTAAGCTCAAAGAAATAAATTATTTTAGAACACCAACATATGGCAGTACTTACAGGCTCCATCTTCATCATAGTTACTGAGGTCAAGGTTAATTGTTCTGCTGAATTCAAGAACGTTACACCATTGGTCCTTATTGATAACTTTGTATTTTGATTGCTGCTTGAGGCAAGAAACAGAAGTTACTAAAACATACTTTCAATTGTCTCAAACTCAGATTTTCTTATGGAAAATTTAAACCTTGTAATGCATTATTATTTTAGTCTGTATGCCATTTAAAACTAAAGAATAAAGAAACTACCAACAGTCAAACTAGTGTTGAATAATTCATGTTTCTGATTAAGACATCTTTTAGTGGGCAAAAATACAGCAATAAAATGCAAGTACAAAAACAAATTAAAGACTTTCTATACTTTGCCCTGCATTAAATAAACCTTAACAGCATAGGGATTTGGGAAAAAGGAAGAAAGAAGCAGTAATAAGTGCTGCTTTTGTGGTTACTATATTCTAAACCATTAACACAGAATTCTTAGGTGTTCTCATTCTACTTCCAGTTAAAAGTATCAGAGAAGACAGATCAAAAAAAAACTAATTCCGTTTCCAACTCCATACCTCTAGAAACTGATGAAATACTGGAAAAAGTGACCATGTTTTTCCTAAAAGAAGACCCAACATACACTTGGCAGTATTGATGTCTAGGCTGCGCTGGTCCTTTTCCTGCGTGAAAACGTGAAAGAGGAAAAAAATAGCATGATTCCAGGATTTTTCACTTTCTCCACACCTCACCCATACACAAAATAAATTAACAAATAAATAATATATAGCAGTATTTTTAACAAAAATTTTTAATAAAACACAACTTCCCAGTAAAACTTCCTTCCTTCCTTATAGCTAACAGCTTGCTATACAGACACACTGCTTTCCGTAAGCGTTCCCAAAAAAAACATCACCACTTGTGCTGATGAGGCATATACTTCCGTTTCTGACTTCAGACCTCACCAGAAAGCAATGGTCATTAGATCCACACTCATATTTGTACACAGACCTCTGCACAGCCACACATCTCAAAATAGCACTGCTGTATTTATTTTCCACAGTATTATTACAGCTACATGGACTGTCAATGGATAGTCAGTGCTACTTGATAGTTGCTTAAGTATGCAAGAGTGAGCTAAAGATGTTTATTCTGTTATTCTGACTGCATGAAATTCACATGAAATTAATTATCAAAGGAGAAGAACATACTACACATTGAGACTCCTCTCAGAACTGTCCCATTTTTAGTTCAACGCAGCATTAAGTACATTAAGGCAGTACATTAAGGCTTAGGTAATTTGTTTCTGCTAAGAAAAATCACTAGCGTCTGTACCCAACAGGTTTGTTACATCTAATCAGTGGCAAAGTTAATATATTTGATAACACAACTGTTCCGCACATCTCAAAAGTAACATGTGTGCATGTAAGATTCGATTTTGTTATTTTAAGCAGTTTATCCATCTTCATTTATTGTCTTGAAATTAAACAAATTTTGGCGAGAAACAGGATGTAACCCCCTACCCTTTCATTCCTCAGTTACAGCATTGACCTACAAATCAGAAGTTAACAAAATTCCAAAAAATAAAGTTCCATATTAGTGCTACTGAAGACCTTGATTTCTCTATATTTACACTCATGATTGCAGACTGCAAAGTCTAAATTACCAAAAAACTAGGGATATCACGGAATGGGTAACTGGAAGGGATCACAGTGGGTGGCCATCTAGTCCAACCTCCCTACTCAAGCAGGGCCATCCTAGAACACACTGCATTCCATCCAGAGAGTTCTTGAATATCACCATTGAAGGAGACTCCTCAGCTTCTCTGGACAAGCTGTTCCAGTGCTCAGTTACCCACACAGTAAAGAAGTTCTTTCTCACATTCAGGTGGAACTTCCTGTGCATCAGTTTCTGCCTGTTGCCTCCTGTCTTACTGCCTGGCACCACTGAGAACACCCTGGCTCCATCCTCTTGATGCCCTCCCTTCAGATACTGATAGACATTGATGAAGTCCCCTCTCAATCATCTCTTCTCAAGCCTGAACAGGCCCAGCTCCCTCAGTCTATCTTTGTACGAGAGATGCTCCAGCCCCTTAATTACCTTTGTGACTCTCTGCTGGATCCACTGAAGGAACTCCATGTTTCCCCTGTCCTGAGAAGTCCAGAAGTGGACACAGCACTCCAGGCGTGGCCTCACTAGGGCTGAGTAGAGGGCCAGGATCACCTCCCCTGACCTGCTGACAAAGCTCTTCCTAATGCATCCCAGGATCCCATTAGCCTTCTAGGCCACAAGAGCACACTGCTGGCTCATGGACAGCTTGTAGTCCATCAGGACACATCCCACATAGAGACATTCAGGATACAGAGTGTGTCAGACGACAGAACATTAAAAGACAGATATCTACCCAAGACAAAGGAAACTGAGCCCTATGCCTCACCTGTACAAACGCAGTTGTATGTATTATAGAATACACATCCTCATTTAAAAAAAACAAGCTCAAACCAAAACTAGATTGTCTTCTATCATTTAAGAAGGATGCAATAGAGCAAAACCCCAGTTCTCAGACAATAAATGACCACAAGGTCTCATTTCATACAAAACAGTCCTCAATTCTTAAACAGTGTAGACAGAATTTAATGTATATCTGTTTTGAAAGAAAAGTGGGGAGGCCAACAACTCTGAAAACCTGAGAAGCTGTTTTACATTCTGGGCACTAAATCCAAGAGGGACTTAGAGAAAAAAATTCCAGGATGAACAAAGCTTTTCAATTAGTAACAAAGATGAAAAACAAACCTACAAAGGCATTTTTCTATTATGATATAATTCACTTATTTCCAAAATCAAAAAGTTCTAAAAACTAATTCTCTTTCCAAAGCCCATTTACAGCTCTGTCACAAATACCTTTAAGCAGAAATCATACTGCCGTGAGAATACATTTTATTTTCAATAATATTTATACTCATATTATAGTTTTCAAGTGTGCTGAAAACTGGGCAGAAATCTTTTCTTCCCTTCCCCCTGCCTGCTGTTGCGAGGGAGGTTGAGTGGGCAATTAGCAACATAAAGAAACTAGCCAGGCCTGCATTCCAAGCTGATGGCCCTTGAGAAGTCTGTGGGGGGGAGGAGTCTCTTTTGGTTTTCATCCCTCTCCAGGAGAGGAAGGGGGTGAGGTTTGGTTACGGGGAACAGAAGAAAAGTGTGGGTTGAAAACACAGCCCCGAAGTTTTTTTCTGTCTCTGCTCTCAACCTGATTACCTGGCTGCAGTTTTTCTTCTTGTGAACACCATTGAAAGAAGGGACAATTATACCAACCACCACAACAAACTGCGTGAGTTTTCTTGGGAACGAACCTTTGTTAATTTTTTTCCCCTTCCCCCCTCTCCCTTCCTCGGGAGTGGAGATCTCCATCCCCGGGCCTCTCCTGCAAACCCGGGGCCCTGCACAGCGACCGCCTGATCCAACAGCACAGAGCACTGCAGGCTCTGCTCCTCTGGAGATCCAACAGCACCCCCTGCTGACTGTGGTTAGATTTGGGCCAAAAGCACAAACTGAACTGTTTTACTTTTCTTTAAGGGAATTCCTTTCTGGGTATAGGATTATTGTTTGGTGGGGTCTGTTTGTTTTTTTTTTCTCTGTGTTTTGTTGTTGTTTTGCCAGTACAAATAGATCTTTTAATAAAGGGCTGTTATTTTTCTTTTTCTCCACACTTTCTCAATTGGAGCCTCTTAATTTCAGAATTACAATTGCTTAGAGGGAGGAGTTTTTGTTTGGTCTTTTCCTCATAACTCATCCTCCTCAGCAAAACACTTCTGTCTTATTAAACCTAGACAACTCCGAATTCTTCCCACGCACTCAAGTATTAATGAAATCAGGCTCTATTGCTTTTACTTTGGTCATGCTGTTTTTACATCTCTTACATGTTTCTACATTGTCCCACTCTACTGCTCAGAACAAATTGTTTAGATAAATTCTTTACACTCAACCTCCAACTGCCTAATAGCACATCTGCCATGACAGATGCACCAATTTCACTCTTAACATACATTCCAGACACTTATATTCTCTTTATTGGATATAGCTGAACGAATATGTTAACAAACTCTGTTAAACCTGAGTATTTGTTTTACATTGATAATAGTCTTTGAGACTTTTTTCCCCAATATTGTAGACAAAAGACCCACTTAAGCCAGGAAATACACACATCTGTGTTCTCAAACTTAGCAATGACAAGGGCACATGGAGCAAGGAATGTATTTGTGCTTAATACCAACATATGCCATTATAAGTTATTTCCTCAAATGTACATTGACTTCAATTGTGCATGCCACACAAAACCTTCGTACTTTTTTTAATTCACCAACTAACTTTAACTATCACAACAAACTCTTTCAAATATCTTTTTCTTAAAACTTTAGAAGCTTAGACAAGTGTTTTTTGCCATGGAGCTCTTCCCTGAAAGGATTATCCTTAGGACAGAAACTGAACCTAAAGCTGCCAGCTTTTTTCTGTCAATCACTTCAATTATCCTAATAAAAACTGTGTACAGATTTATTTGCTGCATCTAGAATCCTTTGACAGCATTATTTTCTATTCTCACTGGATGCCATTCTCCTATAGATTTCTCCCAAGTCCATAGTATTCAATGACCTCATTAACCTAGTATTGTTTTGGTAATTCCCCCGTTGATATGCCTTTGACTTGAAGTTCTATAATCTGCAGGGGTTTTTGTCACAAATGCAATCACAGAATCTGTGTCTCAATGTTAAAATTCTTTTTCAAGACCGCTGTTTGTCACATCAGTTTGGTACTTCTGGAAAAAACCCCACCCACTATCCTCCTTTTAAGTCTCTGCACTTCCTTTTCACAGGCCATCGGCTGGTGCAGGTTTGCTCTCTATTCCAAATATTTCGTCAGTATCTTGCACTCCTTTGGCAATACCTTTGCATTTTACATTGATCAAAATTGGCAGAATCAATCTTTATACAGCAAAGGAGGAATTTACAGGTTGATACAGCTTTTTTTTCCTCTCATACTAATATCATGCATTTTCTCACATTCAGCTCTAAATTTCCCTGTTTTAAAGCAAACTACTGTAAATCTCTGCATGCTGACATGCAGAAAGCACTGCTGTATCAAAAATCTGAGTTGCTTGGAACAGACTTTATCAGCACTGCTATCAGTTCGATTTCTTCTCAATTTTCTTATGCTCCTTTTTTTGCTGCATATTTTCTTGATACATTTAGTTCTTTTGCACTGAAGTTTGAGCTTCAGTTTTGCCTTTTTATGTTAAATCTTCTGTACCTTCCATCATGGTAGCAAGATGGATGTACAAATTCTATTTCAAAATGTCAATTCAGAAAATTAAAGTTCTCTTACTGCTCTTTTTAAGTAGGAATAGTCTTATGTGTATTATGGGTTCCATTACAGTTACAATTTTATCAATACATATTTTATAAGAAGAAGACTGCTATCAGGATATTATTTAATAAATACTGAAAACATCTTTAAAGACATTCCAACAGTCTTCTGCTTTTACATTATATCACACCCAGCTTTCATCATGTTAGCCACTTTTACCACCTACTGAAATGCCTGAAGTGTCTTCCTGTTTCACCAAATTCAAAGAGTAAGAAGAAAAACCACAGTAATTATAAAGCCAGGGGGAGTAAGGGGCAAAGCTCCAGTACACAACTGAATAGGGCCTAAATGGTTTCCCTGAAGTCATAAAATAGCTTGAAGCAGAGACATAACAAAACACGTCACTAAACCACTAAACATCACACACCCTATATAGGTTTCTTTTTCAGTTATGGCATCTTGCATATACCATTTTAGACCACAACAGTTCCATTTGTCAGAAGCTATCTTGAATGTTACCTTAAGAGAAACATACTTAGAAGTGTTCAGTCCTTCAACTATTATTTATGAAAGTAAAGTTTTTAATTTCAGATGCACAGTACTTACCCGCGCAAAGTCAAATGCGTATCTATAAATAAGTTTAAAATTGGTAGGCTCATTTAATAAAGATCTCAAGTAATCCAGAGAATTTCTCAGTTTTTCTGTAGTATCACATCTACAAGACAAACACAAAGTCAATTTAGAGTCTGAATTCTTATATGGATGTTTGATGTCTTAGGAAATAATCTCTAACATATCCCCACCAAACTGTTCAAAACACATTACTCTGTACACAGGCATGTTTATGAGTTTGCATACAATGACTTACTAAACCCACAGAGTGAAACGAATTTAAAGCAGCAAAGTCTTACACTGGGACTCTGGTAAAAACTACTGGTTTTGTAGGAAATGCACTCTCCAACAAATTAAACTTGTTCAAGCATGGAAAACAATCAGCAAGCCACAGCAGTGAAAGAATTCTTCTGTAGTCTTGCTGAAACTACAGAACTTCCTACACAGTTGTTCTTTTTCCAATCTGGCCTGGAAGATAAGTCAAAACACAGTTCTTTCTTTTCTCTAACTCTCTATGAAACATGAAATTATTCAACTACATTTATTTTATTTCTGTCATGAAAATAAGCTCTCAACTGGAGAAAGCAACTCTTAGAAAGAACACTGCAGAGTTACAGAAAGAGTTTGTATTATTTAGCATTTTAAACCACTATAAACCATATCAATATCTAAAAGACAGGTCCAATCCACTGACAAAGACAGATGTCCCTGGGGAAGAAAGAGCATCGAACCTCATGACATTTCTGTTTCCCTGAGATTGCAGACATTTTAATCCAACTGCATTTAAATGTGCAACTGTCAAGTTTCAAGTTGTCTCTAAGTGACTATATCACCATAAATCAGATCAAAAACATAAGACTTCTACTCCAGAGCAGAGCTCTCTAATGCTTTGACTCATAACACCTACAGCAAAGTGTGCTTTTTTCTTAAAGCCTGTGTTTACTATAACAAACTTAAGAGAATTTTCAAAGCACTTACTGTAGTGATGTCATTCCTTTTAACCATTCTTGTAATGTAAAGTAGCCCATGTTTTGTGCATCCAACTTCCATGCTAGCACAAGCATAACTACCTGTTAAAAAGAAAAAAACAGAGATTGAAAAGAGTTAACAAAAAGTACATTTTTTAAATAACCACTTCTTATTAGGGTAAAAATACTTTACTTGTATAAATGGGAAGTTCAGATTTTTGCTACACTATTTTAGAAGTTAAAAAACCCGTGAAAGTGACAAACGTGCACATAATCCAAACAAAGAGAAGGTAGCAGTGCAAATATATAGAATGAACATCCACCTGAGTTACCAGTAGGAACTTCAAGGGAGCTTGTACAGTCATTTAGTGACCAATACAGTGCAAAAGGCACAGAAAAGGTTTCCCAGAACAACTACAAAATTTCAGTACCAATTTGACAAGTTACATCTGACATTTGTTAAACCCTCATCTGGATGACCATCAGTTGCAATCCACAAGCTCTGAAATCCAAGTATTCTAAAGCTAATAATGATCCCACAACACAAGCAGATGTTAAGTAAAGCCAGATGAACGTACATTAACACACATCTAAACAGAAGATGATACATAAATACTGTAGTTTTGCCTAAAAGGAAACAGTCTTTTTACATCGCAAACAGAAGACTGTAGCAATAAAGATTTTAGATAAAGTGATATCATAAGGTTATTATTATCTTACTCATGTAATTAAGAAACCACTTTTGACAAATACAATAAAAAAACTTGCAGGGCAATTGACCCTGCAGACTGAACGAAAAAAAATAATCAAGTAATTTAAATTTGCAACTCAGCCATTAACTAGCTAGCTAATGTTAGTGCAGCAGCTCTATACAGTTTTTAATGCGAAATCAGAATACCGGCTTATATACTCAAATGTCTGGATAAATCACAACATTTATTATAATAACAAACACTGAAATTATCAAATTACATTTAATTTGTCCAGTAAATCTTTCAAAGCCACAATTCTCATTTTATTTAGATGATGCTTCATGAATTCTACACAAGATAGGACTGGCAAATACATTTAGAGAGCAAAAATCAGGCACTAGGAAAAAAGCCTGTAAAAGGCACAACTATTCTTTTTTAAATTTTATTTACTTATATATATATATACACACACATGTACAAAATACATATATGTAATTATGTATATTCCATATTTGTGTTTTGAAATGGCATAATGGGAGTGCTACTAATGCTCACAATATTTGAAATCCCTTTCTCTCCTAGAAAATCCAAAGAAAACATGACTTGTTGTTTTGCAGTTGCTGTACTAAATCTTGAATGTTAATTGATTGTTTCAGAAAAGACAACCATCAGCTATTTTCCCCCCCCCCCTTAATCCTATTTCTGAGGGTGCGGGGGAGTGGTGGTGGTAGAGAAAAGGTGGCAGCAAAGACAAATCAAGGTTTTACAGGTTGATAGTTTGGGGTTTAAATAAAGGCAAGTTGTTCCCAAATGTGTTTCCAAACTTCCCTTGTTTGTATTTCTTGAATTCCTTTAAAAACTCTCAAGAATTTTTAATTTTGATGGAAAAATAAGAGCTATAAGACTGGATCACATATAACAGATTAAGCATCTTTTAAATGGACTTTGAATGAAGCTTGAACTTACATTTTCTGGTTCAACTCCAATGTCTTCACAAAATTTCTCCATACCTTCTGGCCCTACAACGTCATCAGTGCCTGAAAACAAAATGCATTTTACTTATCTCTAAAAATTAAAATAGGGTGATGTTTAGCGACAAGAGAAATGCAATCACACAGCACAACTTAACTTCCATACAGTTTGTTTTGACATGCAATAAGTATTTCCACACTTACTATCAGACTTGGATCACACTTTAACCTTAATCTCACCTTTGGAAACAGGGGAACTGTAAAATACTTTTTAATCCTGACAATTATTCTACCCATTTACTGAGATAATCTTGGAAGTGTAAATTAATAAGATTTTTAATAATGCACTTAAGACTAGCAAAACACACACATCACATTACCACAGTTAAATAAGTGGACGATGGTTAGTGAAACTAATTTCTTGGCTTGAATCTCTTATTTCATCATGAGATCATATCACATAAACACACGATGTATAGCTATACAGGATACCAGACACTGTCATTCCCAAAATCTCATTTCTTATTGTCTCACATAGTATCTTTATATAATGTTATCTAGAAAAAAGAGCCCAAACCAAAAAATGCATGCGCCCGTTTATTCATATTGCTATACCATGGCCACACATTATCTGAATAATAGTAACTGCAGCAGAAGACAAATTACACCTATTTCTTTGCATACTTAAAAGGAAAAAATAATAATAAAAGAAAAAATATAAATGCTACTAAAATGCATTACTAATAAAACTTGCTCTTAAATCAAGATACTTGTAACTTTTATAATACTCCTGAAAAAATTATATAGGCATTAAGAATTGTACTGTGCAATTTTACTTTCAAATACGTTTTATTCAAACTATTTTGTCAGAATTTTTACTCACGTTAAAAGGGCTCTTCGAAAAAAAAATTACAAGCTGAAATGCCTACTTTTACCCAATATAAAGATCACACGTGCAAGAAACAGAGGCTTTATAAAGGGAAGATCAATGTTTTATTATTAGGTGACCTACTATTCTAGAAATAACAAGGTTTAATTATATCTTTTCCCATCTTCTCATGACAGCCTCTCAGTTCTCAGAGTGTACACAACAGTCTTTTTAAAGACTCGTTCTGTAATGCAAAAACACACCAAGGGGAGAAAACCAAATGCAGTGTCAACCGTCTGCATACATAAAGGAGAAGACTCATGAAGCAAGAACACAAGAGAGATTATTCCTTGAAAATTCAATTTTTAGAATGTTACTCAATACTGTAAACAGAATCGTACTCTCCACTTTTCTCTGTTTTATCTTGGTGTGTGCATCCAATGGAAACCCCAAAGTTCTTTCACATACAGCCTTCCTTTCATCCTTTCTTTCCATGAAAGTCTTGACAAAAATGAGTCATGCCTGTTGCTAGAGTAAAAAAATAAATCAAGCTGGTCAGAAAGGCAGAGCATCTAACAGGTTAGATTTGGCTTGAATTTGTCTGAATCTCCTCTCACAGACTGCCACAGACAAGTGAGATCTCAAAGTATTTAATTTCATTTATTTAATTTTATTAGAAGAAAAAAAGTGCTTTATTACATCAGATTAAGTCACTCTTCATTATGCTTAAGAAGTAGACAAAACAGAACAAGCTGTGAGCCATATTATCCATGACTGCACCAGAAAACTGCAAGATGACGTTATTTTTTTTGCTAAACAACTGTTTCATTTCCTCTTGGTCTTTACAGTCATGAGATCATTTTTCCCCATACTTCAAGTTCTCCCTTTCAGAAAAACACATGTAAAAAAATGAATATAACAACCAACTTCACTATTAATGGATCATCTTTTGTGACTGCAGATAATAATTAACAATCCTAGAAGTAATGCCAGGAGAAAGTCTCTCACAAGGGCAAAAATAAATAATTCAGCCTACCTTCCCTATACATTGTGAGGGAAAACTCTATGATAAAACTACTATGGGATACTTGAATTCATGCACTTTTTTGCTTGAAACACTAAGCAAATTCAGCAGGAACAAAACGAATGTTAATACCTCCCCCACCTTTTATTTTTTTAATTAAAGACACAACTTCGCCTGAAGCATAATTCTGTACTATTTAGCACTAACATGGCAAATGACTGAACCCCTAAAGCTAGAGAGGTATCAACATTTTCAGCAGAAATACAACTTTAACTATAGATTTGAATAGAAAAATATACATGCTCCAAAACATTTCACATTACACACCTTCTGTATGCTTTTTATAGAATAGAGACAGACAAAATTGCACCTTAAACTCTTCAGCTTCACACTACACAGAATATAAGAGAAGTTTCTTTAAGACTTTTACAAAAAAGCCTCTGTATTCAGTCTTCAGAAAGCTCAGTTAATGCAATTTTTTGCATTCCAATATAAATTAAATTTTTATTAGTAGGAAATGTAAATTTCACACTTACCTGCATATTCATAGAACCATTCTAAGCATCTCTTACTTGAAAAAACTTCTTCCTCTGCTTTTATTCTAGTTGAATCATATTTTCTATACATACTTAGGAAAAAAAGAGAAATAAGTAATTAATTCAATCAACCTTTTTTAAAAGCAGTCTTTTAGTCAACAGCACTGTAAGCAGAAATGTTTTTCCTTTCATGAATCAGTTTACTCAACATTCTGTCCTCATATCCAGTCATTTGTAACACTGCTTAACAGAATAAGAATCACTGACCCTAAATACTGTGTGTGCTCAGTCTGTCACAATTCAGCTGATTTATAACATTATTCACATACATGACCTTCCCCTACAACAAATACAGGCTAGTTCAAATTCAACCCCAAACTGTTCTGTGAAAGTTCAAGTAAGGCTTGTACCTCACTCCATCAGTTACCATAATCAACTGATGGGCTGCAATCTAGCTGTGGGTCTAAGGCCAGAGTAATTCCATGTCACAGCCAACACAGTCCTACCTCTAGGTGCATACATACTTTGTGCAGTTCGAATTATTAACTAAAGAGAACTGCACTCTTTTTGCCACCCCAAAAAGCCCTATAAAAGGCATAAAGGCCAACACAGACATAACCCACATTTATTCTAAAGCTAGTAAGATGGTAACACAAAAGAACCACAGAGAAAAGGTTCCAAATCCTCACTGACAATAACTCAAGGAACCTCATTCATCACAAGGTAAGGTGTCATCTGAAAAGCTAACTCCCAGAGATTGCCAGCAGGGCTCTTCTCCTTTGACAAGAAGCATAAGGAATTTTAACTACACTAAGGAAATGAATTTAACATCTGAAACACCTAAAGCACAGAAGGCATGGCAGAAGTTGATGAGTTACTCCACCCTATTTAGACTTCTCTGAAACAGAGACAATATCATTTGTGCCTCTTAGAGAAAAGAGACTCAGCAGTCCCAGTAGTTGTCCATGGGTGTATATGCATTCTCTGACCCATTTCCACCACTCTGCAGCAGCTTGGGCTGAAAGGCTGAAAAGAGCAACAAATAAATAGCTTAGTCTAGAGGAGGTAGCCAAGAACAGCTCTGTAAGTGTTCCAAGCATGCAGACCTTTCTCCTATAATATCAAACCTCGCTGAGGAAGGACACCGAAGTGGCTGATTGGTCCAAGGAGAATTCTGAAATGCCTTGATTAATTTAATTTGGACTTGATTTCATCACTGTTTTGTCCTTCAAGAAAGACATGTAAAAGACATCCAGACTTATGAGTTTAGAGTATATTAATCCCACTATCCTCCACCTAGCTTAGCTATCAGCTGTGAGGAACTGTAGCTAGAAGTTAATGGCACATCATCCTGGCAGGAATTCAAAGAACTATTTCATGTTTATTGCCATAGTTCTTTAACACAGCTAACCTCAAGAAAAGTAGTACTAGTCAGTACAAAATTACAAACTGCTAAGTGGAAAACAAACACAAATGAGGCTCTTCAGAAATTTCGAGATGGAAAGAAAAACTGACACTGTACTGAAACACATTAAACTGCAACAAACTGGAATACTGTATAGAAATGCTAGCAATACAAGTCTCAAACACATATATTAATATATGAACAATTTTAGGGTTATTTTCATTTTGAAACCACTTTTTTTATTTATGAAAGTCCTACTTTGTATAAGCTTTACTGCAGTTGCAACGGGAAAAGGCTGACAGCACTGCCCAGTAAGTAAAGAACTAAACCAGAAGGTGTAAGTCTGAGTTGGAACAGTTTTAATTTTTTTTAACAGGTCTGATAACATTTTCATTCTTGCAAAATGATGATTATGAAAGACCTATCCAATAAATTTTCACCTATTCTTAATTCAGAGGAATCAAAAAAGTACTTTAAGACAAAGAAAGGAGGCATTCTGTCACTTTGGCAAAAGTCTGATTATTCATTATCCCCTTTTTTGTCGCAAACAAACGTGACAAAACACCAACTAGAATACCAAGCTGGAAATTGCAGCAGGAGCTAGTCAACATCTTATTCTATTCTATTTATTCAAGTCTGTAAGAGCACTGCTGGGAACAAGGACATGCAAAGCTAATGTAGTTCCAAAGACAGATATTCCTCACAACACTTACGTTTATTTTCTTGCAAAGGGATGATAACTAATTGCCTTGCCCTACTTGTTCATGTTCATCAACACGTTAAGCTGTCAGTATGCAAACAGTGGATTTGAGAAAGAACCCTCAAGAAACAGATTTATTTATCGACAGAGCTGTAGGTCATCCAGGTATTAAGGGGAAAAAAGGATTCCTGCATCTACAAATGGCAGAGCTGAATACTGTAAACTGAAACAAGACACCAACGACAGCAGTATGTGTAACAGGAACAGTGAGTGAGAACAGAAAAAAAAAAAACAGTCCTTTTTACACATTCTCTTCATCTGTGCATAGCAAGTATTCAGACGACTGATACGAGACTGAAAGTCATTTGTTGTGTTTAAGGCTAAGGTCATAGTTTAGGAACTGCAGGAAACAACAATATTCATTAAGTCCATGTGCCCAAAATCTTGCCAAGTAACTCCAATGAAAGCTCTCTAGTCTCAAATTTATGTCTGTGCAAGAAGCTCAACATCTGACCAGAGGAGCTGGATTTTTGAGAAATCAGAACTGATCACAGATCTTCCAGCCTGCAGCAGATAACTCAGAAAGGATATACTCTTCATCTATCGCAGTCTCTGCCACAAACTATTACCCATTCACTAAAAGTGCAGGTGACACTATCACACTTGTAATGAAAACAGACTATGCACAGCCAGAAGTATAAAATCATGCAACAAAAATGGCTGATGAATCTCAGATGCCTTGGATGCTCCAACACAGATTACATATTCTACAAGACAAGGATCACTTGAAAAAAAGAGTATAACAAAAATGAGTGACACCAATACCAACCAAGTATTAGTGACTGCAATGGGTATATATGGCTGGATTTTGGTAGCGGGGGGGCTATAGGGGTAGCTTCTGTTAGAAGCTGCTAGAAACTTCTGTCCTATGAAGAGCCAATGATAGCCAGCTCCAGGAGGGACTTCCTGGTTCTGGCCAGGGCTGAGCCAATTAGCATGGTAACACTTCTGTGATAACATATTTAAGAACAGAGGAGATTGTTGTGCAGAAGTAGTTCCAGCCCAGGAAGGGAAGAGGAGAACATGAAAAAAACAATGTAGATACCAAGGTCAGTGCAGCAGGACGGGGAGAGGGGGCCCCTCTCCCCCAGGAGCAGGGGAAGGACTTAGAGCTGAGGCCCCTGCAACCCATGGAGGATGCAGAGACACCCCTGCAGCCACGGAGAAGCCCATGCTGGAACAAGTGGATGCANAGCCCATGCTGGAACAAGTGGATGCATGAAGGAGGCTGTGACTCCATGGGAGGCCCGAGGATGGAGCAGAGTCCTGCAGGAGACCAGTTGCCTGTGGAGAGGGAAACCCATGCTGGAGCAAGTTTTTTTTCCAGGTAGGACTTGTGGCCCTGTGCGGGACCCCACAGGAACAAGGGAAGGACTCAGAGCTGTGGCCCCCCTGTAGCCCGTGGTGAAGACCATGGTGAAGCAGGCTATCCGCCTGTAGCCTATGGAAGACCATCGGAGTGCAGAAACCTGACTGCACCCCATG
>VZRE01015863.1:25690-50847 GCA_013396775.1 Cephalopterus ornatus | reverse complement strand
GAGCGGGACAATCCCCTCTCTTGACTGCTGGCAAGGCTTTGCCTTGTGCCCCCAGGACGCGGGGCACCGCTGACTCATATTCACTTGTAAACTGAAGCTGAAGTACTCAGCTGGGAGAGTGGGCACTTCCTGCAGAAGCTGCTGTTGCTTTCCGCAGGGTGAGCAGAGCCAGAAGAACAAATTGTATGGAAGTATTGATTCTGAATTCATTGTTTCCCTTTCCAACCATGGCCTTTGGCAGACACTGAGAGAAATGCCCAGAAAAGAGGCCAACTTGGTTGCTCTTTCAGGAATCCTACCGGAGCCTTTGGCCATTCATGAGCTTCAAAGCAGTAATCTGTGTCTTTGTGTGTAATAATCCTACCAGAGTGTAGCAGAGCCCAGTGGCCCAGTGCCCAGTGAGGTGGCAGCAGATCCCTAGGGAGTGTAGAGGATGTCTAATGCAATAAAGGTGTTGGAATTGAGCAGAAAAGATGCAGCTGGTCATCTGTGTTGCAGCTGGTCATCTGAGATCAGATGGGCTGGGTGCAAGTGGTCTGAATTTGAGATTAGAACCAATTCAGCATTATAGGTCAGGTGGAGTACAATGAGAACTTGCACAGTCCAGATTATGGAATTTTTTTTTTTTTATTGAAACAACAGGAAAGCAGGTTTGGGTTTACTGGGGATAAATGCACTAGCTACCTATTAATTACATATAGATTTGTCGGGGGTCAATGTACTACCTACGTGTTAACTACTAACATATCAGTTGGGCATAAATTAATTAAATCTATCTTAACTCTTCATATATATGTTGGGGGTGTATGGTCTAACTGCTTCTCTGTTTGTTGGGGATAAACATGCTAATTCCATCTTAACTACTTGTAAAAGAACTACTGTTAATGTCTAGACTATCTATTGTAAGTTGTGAGCCCCACAGGGAAGGCTTCTGTGTGGGAAGGCTTCTGTTGCCTGTGTCCAAGCCTTCAGGGCGTTTCTTCTGCAGGGAGCAGTGCATGTGCCCCAAGAGTTCTGTCCCATAGTTTGGGGGACATGGGCACTAGCTGTGTGGTGACTGCTAATGTATTTGTTGGGGTACTACACGTGAACTACTTCTGTATTTGTTGGGGAACTCCTTATTAACTACTCCTATATTTAGGGGGGATAAATGTACTAACTGCATATTGCCTACTTCTAAATAATAAACTTAATATCTAGACTGTCTATCAGTCAGTAGTTCTAAGCTAAGTCAGGGCCTAGGTGAAGATTGTCAGGGGATTTCTTCTCCAGGCAGCAGCACGTGTGCTCCAATGGCTCCAGCAGCTGCTGCAGGAAATCCCCCCTGGTCCACCCTGACAGGCCTTCCTCTCAACAGCGTGCTCTTCTTCCTCTTCCTCGTCTTCATCGCCCTTGCCACCTTCTTCTTCATTTCTTTCACCTGTCCCCAGATTTCCTTCATCTCTTTGTACCTCTTCCTGATGGTGACCATCGTCCGGATGGAGTCCCTCCTCCTCCTCAAAGCCTCTTCGAGGGCTCTCCAGGCCGCTGCCGTCTGGTTCATGGCTGCTCTCCTGCGGATGAACCAGAGCGCCAAGAGCAGGCCCGGGCCTGCAGCAAGAGCCCAGCAGTGCCACTGCTGCGGGGCAGCCCAGAGCAGGGCTCCCCAGGCGCGCAGAGTGCGCTCCAGGGGGCCCTGCTCCAGCTCCTGCAGCAGCCGAGTCATGTGCCGGTCGAGGTAGTGCTTGCGCAGCTCCATGCGCTCCCGGGTGACCTCATCCAAGCCATCGCCCACCAGCTGCGGGTACTGGATGAGGCCTTGCAGAAGCAAGGCAAGAAGCATTGTCCGAGCCATGGCCTACGAGAGAGAGAGAGTAGGGGGTGCCCACTCGCTGCCTCTGCCCAGACTGGACTGGGGCAGCGTTACCTGCGGGGGCCACGGAGAGCTGCCCCCATTGTGACACGTCCCCTGGGATGTCACAGGCGCCAGAGGCATCATAGCCAGGCCAGCCCCGCCCTTTGTGCCCCCACCCCGCCTCAGCTAGTCTCAGTGGGAAACTAGAGCCCTGACACCCGCAAAGTGCATCCCCAGTAGCAGTGAAGGGGGCCCCAGTGGCTCCCTTCACCAAGCGGGCAGAAGCCCCTGATCCCTTGTCAAATGTACCAGTGGGGACACGGCCCTTGGATGCTTTGTTCCTTGAGATCTCCCGCTGTGGGATGGGATCTGTTCCCTCGGTGCTGACCTCTGGACTCGTGGGGGTGCTGCTGGGCCTTTGGGACACCCCTGGGTGCTTGGTGGTGAATAATGGGGCCTCTCCATGGCGGGATCTGTGTTCCTGCTTGGCGCTGTGAGAGGACCTCGATTACAAAGAGGTATTTTGTGGGAGCGAGGAGCAGGTGCAGGGCTTGATTTCCAAGAAGGAGAGTGTAGCAACAGCAAGTCCAGGCTCCTTTAGATCAAGAATGAAGCAGAGGGGCGGTTCCGGCACAGAATTGGAGCTGTTTGCGAAATTGTACTACGTGTGTGTTACGTAGCGCTGGGTCAACACGAGTTGTCCCTGAACGCCAGAGGGAAATGTAAGAATGTAGTGTAAAACTGCATTCGGGGTGGCCCTGCTTGGATGGGACACCCCATGTGCAGCAATAAAGACCAACTTTCCCTCAGAAGGGATGTCCCAGGGCAATGACCCACCTGGTTTTTCCTTCCTGAGCCGTTTTGATGCAGAGTGTGGCCGACTTCCCCTCAGCGACACCTCCATGCGAGGTGACCCGCCGTCCTCATTCTCATGGAGTTTGCCTTGCAGAGCCTCCCTCCCATTCTGTCTGGGCCCCTGTGGAAGTGAGAGAGTCCCAGGGGCGAGGTGCCTGCTGTGTCACTGTGCCCCCTGTCCCTTCAGTCCCTGTGTTCATGGTGGAACAGGGAGGGTGGGGAATCCTGCCTTCCATGGGTCCTGTCTGCCTGTGGGCCTGTGCCACGGCAACCCGGGCGTGATCCCATCCATATGTGTCCCTGTCAGTCTCCCTGGCACTCCTCCAGCTGTTCCCTTTCTCCTGGAGCCCTGTCTTTGGGCACAGCCGTTCCCTCTTAAATGCCCTGTCCTGCTCGGCAGGTTCAGGGGAAGGTGGTTTGATTCCCTCTGGGGTTTGAATGGGAGAAACAACCAAATTCTCAGGTGGTTCAGTAGCCAATTTCTATGTGCAAACTGTAGAACATTAAGGCAAGTCTAATGTAGCAGGCAAATTTTAAAACAACATCCAGACAAAGGAAGGCACTTCACAATGTTCTGCTTAAGAGACTGTAAGTTATCTGGGCAATTAGGTCTCCCTTCAGTCTCCTCTTGTCCGTGCTGAACAGACCATGTGCCCTCAGACTCATATGGCTTCCTCTCAATGCCTTTCATCTGGAGAACAGTTTGAAGAGGGGGATGTCAAGGTGGGGGCTCTTTCTTCTGCTCTTCGTTACGCACTTATACCTGTGTGTGATATTTTTTGAGCTCCTCTGAATTTAGCCATCTTTGTGTCCCAGAAGAAAAGGTTGTGAAATCACAGAACGGTTTGGGTTGGAAAGGATGTAAAGAACATCCGGTCCCACTGGACCGGGTTGCTCCAAGCCCCGGCTAATCTGGCCTTGGACACTTCCAGGGATGGAGCAGCCACAGCTTCTCAGGGGAACCTTTGCTACGGCCTCACCACCCTCACAGGGAAGAATTTCTTCCTAAGACCCATCTAAGCCTGCCCTCTTTCAGTATGCAGCCATTCCCCCTTGTCCTGTCATTCCAGGCCCTCTCCAGCTCATTTGGGGCCCCCTCTGAATTATATCTCTGTTCTTTTAGCACCCTAGAGTGGCTCATCGGAAGCTGCAGTGCAACACTCTTCTTATTTTGTTGAATTACACCTGTATGGTGTGTCTGTGTAACACGGCATCCTAACAGGGAGAAACATTTGATTTATTGCTAAAACAGAGCTAAACAGCCTTGTTAGCAAGGTGGGAGACACGGACAAATGTACATAAACCAGACCTGTAAGCCCATGGCATTTGTTTTCCCAGTAGTGCAGCACTTCTGACAAAGAAATACATCAAGCACTCTTATTTATACTTGTCTCCCAAGTTACTCAGAAAAAAATGAGTTCTTCAGTGCATCCTGTGCTGCTTTTTGCACAAAGGCAGTTTTTCATACTTGTGGTTGTGACTTCATTTATCAATCTGATTTTTCAGTGGCATTTGTCACTGCTGTTTTGAGTCCTTCTTTGGACACGTTGTTCACTTTTCCATGACACTTACCTTAAAAGGTGGGTTTTCCTTGTGCTGGGGGCAGTAGTGAAGTCACTATGTCTGGAAGTGTTAAAAAACCTGTGGATATGGCACTTGAGGACATGATTTAGTGGTGAACACGGTGGGGCTGGCGGGGTTGATGTTTGGACTTGATGATCTGAGAGATCTTTTCTAAGCTAAATGAGCCTGTGATTCTAAATCATTAAGAACCTTGTTAGGAAGTGGTCTCTGCCCTGAAGGTTTTACATTCTAAATATGTGAATTAAAAAAAGTGTAAAAAGAGAAATAGAGGAAAGAAGATAACATTTAACATGTATTCAGACACACAACAGCTTCATAGAATCAGTGAATACCAGATTGAAAAGACATCAAGGGTCATCTGATCTGACCTTTTAATACAAGATTAATACAAGAATAAATAAAGGAGCCACAAAGCCCCAAATTCCAATTATGTGTCTCTTGTAGTGTTCTGTGCTGCTTACCATAGTACATAATGCATCATTTGGGTTTACTTTGATTATGTTAGATATAATTTTTGTAGAAGTGTGTTATGCAGAGGTTATACAGGAGTGTGTGCATTGGTTTTCTTTTTTTTTTTTTTCCCCTTCCAAATCAATGCTTTTAAAATGTTGCCTTTCTCCAATAAGAAGGATGTTTCCTGTTAAACAGAACAAGATAATATTGAAATTCTCTTGCATGATTTGGTAGTTTGACTCTATTACAAGAGGAAATAACTTCTGGTTTTGGGAGGGGGGGTTGTGTATTTTTAAGAACAGAGGACACTTAGTTGTATAAAGGGCCCAAAACAGGCCATTTTTAGTTTCATCAGCCTTTTACGTGATAGAAAAATGAAGGAAGTGCAAGGAAAATTGAGTTCCTGGTTCTTTCAATCAGGAATTGTATACAAGGGAATTGAGTGGGGAGTTCTAAAAAGAATCTGTATGAAGGTAAAATTCTGACCTTGCACACATACACTCACTGTCCAAACAGGAAAACTGTTTTTGTTCCTCCAAAACTGTTGTTTGTAACAATATTTATTGTGAGCGATAGCAGAGCAAGAATTTAATTTTAGAAACTCTATGTTACCAGCTCTAAGGTGCTATGTTTTCATTAATTCCATTTACTATTTTGAAAAAGAAAAAAAAATATACTTTCCATGTGCTTTTTCTCATTCTTGCCAAAATGCTGAGCACTGTCAGAGTTCATGAGTCTATCCACTGTTTTAGGAATGTATTTGAACATGTTTTATTTTATGTTGGCTCTCCAGCCCCCCCAAACTGTTACCATTTACTTTTGTGTTTAACAAGTAAGCAAGGCAAAGGTTCTGAAGAAGCTGCTGAAATTTCCTTAAGACTTTCTACGTACAGAAACCTGTAGAGGAGCAGAGCTTTCATGAGCAATAAGGCAATGCACATAATAATGAAGCAATTCAGTTGGAAAATGCAGGCAATGATTCAGTGATTCTAGTTCTTTTGGAGTTGTGAAGTTGTTTTATAACATTTATTTAATGTTTTGCTTTTTTCTTTACATTTCTGATAAAAACATTGGGTTTTTTTTAATATGGTTGAAAATGAGATTCTAATCCCGATAAATGTCACAAAGTTTCAATTATTATGTGCCCTCTGATTATACAATGCATTTCTGTAGGGTATGGGGCTATTTTCAGTATTTTTAGCTGAACTATGAATAATTTATCTGATATTTTAAATTTCAGAAGTGTTTTCCTATAGTTTATTAGTGTCTGAGATAGTTTATTCCTTTCTGAACGAGAGAAAGATGGCTTGTAGTACTAATTAATATGACGAGGTCTACTTTCTGAAAATCTTTATTATTTATTAAAACATTGCAACTACTCTTTAAGCACACTTTGGATAAGTTAAAGAACAAAGAGTTGAAGAGAAAACAGTTAACAATAACAAAATTAAAGAGGATTTTATCATGAGTTTAACAGTTTCCAAGCAAGTTTTCAATTATATTAAAATTAATTTTCTTGGACTTCATTTCAGCATCTGAAGCCAAAAATGATGTATGTTTACACTAATCTGTCTACATTTTGTAAAGAGACTTGAAACACTTAATTAAAAGGGCTGAATTATGGTGTCAGTGCTTGATTTATGGCTCTAATGTTAGTTAACTAATTAGAAATGTAAAATGTTCCAATTCATTTACAGGCATCGTTCATTAACTGGCTGTCAAAGAGTGACGGGAACTTGAGGCTTTTGAAGGAATTTGTAGAGCCAGATTTCCTGCCAACTAATTTTTTTTTTCTTGATTCCAATAAGATGTTGTTTCCTTGTTAATATATATGTAAGACCTGTGTAGGTGTCAATAACTTAGTCTGAAGCTGGAATTTGATACCAAAGCTTTTAAAAAGGAGTAACACCTTTTGTAAGCAAAATAAAGTGTCTCTTCGATAACTTCATGGTGAGAGCTGTGATGTAGCAGGGTCTCATTCCCAGTCTTTTTTCCCCCTCTCAAAATAGCTGTTATTCCTGTGAGTTATTCGAGAAAGAATTTAAAAATAACATCTAGAATATAATTTATTTATAATCACTCATCAGAAAGTAACTACATCGTTCTTTATTGTATTTTAAGCTGAACACAGTTGTTCTGTTTCTTTCCTTAAAATCTCTAGGGTTTTCTTTCCCAGAAGTGTTTGTTGTTATAAAAGTGAGTTTAGAAGAGGGCTAAAAGTTACTTCTGGGCTCTGAGGAGACCTTATAGCATCCTTCCTGTACCTAAAAGGGGGCTAAAAGAAGGATGGATAGGGACTTTGGACAAGGGCTTGGAGGCACAGGACAAGGGGGAATGGCTTCAGACTGCCAGAGGGCAGGATTAGATGGGAAATTGGGAAGAAATTCTTCCCTGTGAGGGTGGTGAGGCCCTGGCACAGGTTGCCTAAAGAAGCTGAGGCTGCCTCATCTCTGGAAGTGTCCAAGGCCAGGTTGGACAGGGCTCTGAGCAACCCGGGATAGTGGAAGGTGTCCCTGCCCATAGCAGGGGGGCAGGACAAGATGATCTTTAAGGTTTCTTCCAACCCAAACCATTCTGTGATTCTCTGTTTGGGTTAATAAAGCAGTGGGGCAAAAAAAAACAAACATTGAGTGCTCCTGCTGGAAAGCAAGTTCATCCTGAGTCAGCAGGGCAGGTCAGCCATGTGCACAGTAAGAAAATTCTTCTTCGTGTCCAGGTGAAACTTCCTGGGCATCAGTTCTTGCCCGTTCCTCTTGTCCCATTGCTGGGCGCCCAAGAGCAGAGCCTGGTCCATTCCTCTGCCCCCTCCCTGCTGACTCGGACAGACATTGGCGAGGTCCCCTCTCAGTGGCTCCTCTCGAGGCTGAAGAGCCCCAGCTCCCTCAGCCTTTCCTTGTAAGAGAGATGCTCCAGTCCCTTCATCATCTTTGTAGCCTGCTCTGGGCCTGCTCCAGGAGCTCCATGTCCCTCTGGGACCAAGGAGCCCAGAACTGGGCACAGCGCTGCAGATGTGCCTCGCCAGGGCTGAGCAGAGGGGCAGGATCCCCTCCCTGTCCTGCTGGCAGTGCTCCTCCTAATGCACCCCGGGACATCATTGGCCTTCTTGGTGCCCAGGACACACCACTGGCTCAGGGACAGCTTGTTGTCCACCAGGGCCCCCGGGTCCTTCTCCACTTTCTCCCTCTCCTGCTTTCCAACAGGTCACCCCCAGCCTGTACTGGTGCTTGGGGTTATTCTTCCCCGGGTGCCCGACCCAGAATTTGCACATGCAGATACACATGCAGATAAATATAAATATTGGCATATTTCAGGAACACATTTTTGATAGGTCCTTGGGTCTCACAGAAGACTGATTGCAGGGTATTCCAAAGCATGTAAGAAATAAAATGTGATTCATGACTTGCTGAGAGGTGTAAGATCTGCTGTTTGAAATATTCTATGTAGAGAGAGAACCTTACGCTGGTGGCTGTGAGGACAAGGAGAAAAAGGAATCTGGAAGGATTAGTTAGGAATCTGAAACATGCAGCTAATTTTTTCAGTTTTTCTTTTACTATTGGCATAAATTGCATATATGGTTCATTAGATGCAATTGCAGTCTTGCTGCTACTGAATTGAATACGCAGTTGTGAAGATGAATTTATATATAGTTGATTTCTGAAAATCCCAAGTATTATCATTTGACTTAAGAGCCCAGCTACATAAATATGCATAGGGCTGACTCTCGGAGAAGTCATTTCTAATTTAGGTGCATGTAAAACTGCTCTGCTTCTTGCTGAGAAACACATCCCTGAAGATACATGTGAGACATTATTTCACATTCCGGGTAATGCTGCATTTATTTCTGCTAAGTCAGCAGTTCCTGGAGCTGGAACAATGTGTTGTCTGGTTAAAATTCTTCTATTTGTCCTTTTATTAAATAATGAATTTTCATAAATTCCCTGACATCCTGGTGTTTATTACTATTTAACTGCTACACATTCAGTGAAGTTATAGGTTTCTCAGGCTTGATTCTTTCTATGTATAGTGACAAAATAGTTTGTGAATTGGAAGTTTTATTGAGGAATAAGTTCTTTTGTAAAAGACTTGCCCTGCTGAAATAAAGAAGACATTCACCTGGAATCAATTTTTAGCTTAAAATAAATGCATTTGAACATGTTCTGATTAGTAACAGTTTTCAACACTAAAGGCACATGTTAGTTGTGTATCATGTACCTAAATCTTGATTTACATTTAAATACCCCATGCTGCAATTTTTTTTTTTTTCAAATTAATTGTATCATTTGGGTTGTACTTGTGGATTGCTCTTGGATATTAAAGAACATAGACTAACCATGAAGTTACCAGCATGTTGTGAAAATTAAATCAGATCATTAACACAAATCTTCTGTGCTTTGCAATAGGTGTGATGATTAGAAATCAGAATGCTTTTATATTTTTCATTCCTGTTTCCTGATTTATTTTCTTTTAAAGCTCCAATAAGAAGTGCAGTGCTTACAGAGCAATTTCAGTCAATTAGGAAACTTCTTTGCATGATTGCAGCAAAAAGTTATTTTGAATTACACGGTGTTATAAATGTGCCCACAAGTGGGAGCTGGTGATTATTACTTTTTGTATTTCTTACCTTGAACTCATAAAGGAGAAAAACAGGTCAGAATATAATCCAGCATGTAGCAGTGACTCAAAACTCATAACATTACATAAAATTTTATTGATGGAAGTAGAATCAATGTGTTTTAGCCCTATTTGATATTTGGTAATCAGTTTGATAGATAAAGTATGCGAGTGCTTAGCAGTGATCATAATTTAAGAATTAAACTTTCTTCAGTAGAAAACAGTCTTGGAAAACCAATTCTTTTGCTAGTGGAATAAAGGTATTTTGCTAACGAGTATCCTGTTGGACAAATTAGATATTTTTAGACTATTGTCATGCACTGCTCTCTTTTCAGTTAACTAATCCAACACTTTTTTTCCTGATTTAAAAACAAAAAAGGCTTTTAAAAGATCCTCTACAGAACGGAAATCAGAGATGCTTCATATTTTTGTCTAAATGTGGTCATCTAATAATGGTTTTCTTGCAGCATTAGGTTCCTCAATTTTTTAAATTCATATAACATTGAGGTGTTCTAGTAGGATTTCAGCAGTGTAGTCTGCTAATAAAAATAATCAAAATGAAGGAATTAGTTAACAGAAAATATCCCACTTTCTCTTCAGGTATAAATAACTTCCACCTTTCCTATGAATTTCCTGAATAGACAAGAAATTCTCAGAGGATTCGGGGAAGAATAATATTAATTTAGAATTGTAGAATGGTTTGAGTTGGAAGGGACTGTAAAAACCATCTTGTTCCAATGCCCTGTCATGGGCAGGGACACCTTCCAGTAGGGTTGCTCCAAGCCTTGTCCATCCTGGCCTTGAACACATCCAGGGATGGGGCAGCCACAGCTTCTCTGGGCACCAAGGTTGTGAATTATTTATATATATACAATTGATTTTAATTTTATTTATCTGTCTGAGTTTAGAGCTAGTAGGTATTTCTGTAATATGTATTTTTTCAGAAGTTTGGTAGATAGTTTTGCCAAGAAATGTCAGACCAGATGATCCTTGAGATCCCTTCAAACCTTATATTCTATGATAAATAAAAAGTGTCCAAAGGAGGACAGTGAGGATGGTGAAGGGCCTTGAGGGGAAGCTGTGTGAGGAGCATCCGAGGGCACTTGGTCTGTTCAGCCTGGGGAAGAGGAGACTGAGGGGACACCTCATTGCAGTTACAGCTTCCTCGTGATGGCAAGAGGAGGGACAGGCACCGATCTGTGCCCTGTGGGGACCAGTGACAGGACCTGAGGGAATTGCCTGAAGTTATCAGGGAAGGTTTGGGTTGGATATTAAAAAAAGGTTTTTCTTCCAGGGGGTGGTTGGGCACTGAACAGGCTCCCCAGGGAAGTGGTCATAGCATGGAGGGTGACAGAGTTCCAGAAGCGTTTAGATGATCCTCTCAGGCACCTTGTGTGATTCTTAGGGATGGTCCTGTGCGGGGCTAAGGGTTGGACTCGAGGATCTTTGTGAGTCCCTTCCAACTCAGCACATTCTGTGTGATTCTGTGAAATAACTCCGAAAACACCAAGGACCCACGTGCGCTCATCGTTTCCCATTTCCTTCTGCCTTTTAGAACAAGATCATTCTGGACCCGATGACCTTCAGCGAGGCTCGGTTCCGGCCGTCCCTGGAGGAGAGGCTGGAGAGCATCATCAGCGGGGCGGCGCTCATGGCCGACTCCTCGTGCACGCGGGACGACCGGAGGGAGCGGATCGTGGCCGAGTGCAACGCCGTGCGCCAGGCGCTGCAGGACCTGCTCAGCGAGTACATGAACAACGTAAGTCACACTCTCCGTACGTTGGCACTGCGTCCCTCAGCCTTCCTGAGCCAAATATGGCTCTAATGTTTAACCAAATAATGCGTCTTTATGGCACGAGTAAAGGGAGATCTATAAATAATAATTACAGATACTTATATACTTTTAAGATATATTTTTACATTTATAATTAAATTTATTTAGAGATTTATATTTATATATGAAAGATGTAATCGTATTATAATTATAATTATATATAACCAAAATAATATGTGATTACAATTACATTACGATTTAAGTTTATATGAAGATTATAGATATTTGTAATGGTAAATGTTATTGAGTTATATATATTTTTATGTTACATATATATAACTATAATTATAGGTAACTATAATTATAGGTAACTATAATTATACAGTATATAATATAGAATATAGAATGTATAACGTATATAGAAATATAACTATGTATTTATATATGCATTATATAACATATATTTATATATGTAAAATACATATATCATTATATAAATAGAATTATAAAATTTTAATATGTATTTATACTATTTGTAATTCTAATTACATTAGAATATAAATTTATATGAAAATCATACTTATTTTAATGGTAATTTTTGAATTATTGACAATATATTTAGATTATAATTAGGATTATATACAATACAGGTATATATTTATATTAAATGTAATTACAATTATATATAATTATAATTAAATTATAATTTAAATTTACACTAAATATAAATGGTATTATCAATATTTTCATTAACTTTTTAATGGTAATTCTCTTTGAATTGTTTCACCTTTTAATGATAATGCTATTTGAATTATTGAACTTTTTAATATATTGCAAATTGTTTGGTACAAGCAGGAGCTCATGGGGGTGGTTTTTTATCTGTGAAGGAACTCCGTGCTCCCCATGAGTTTTGCATTAGGTTCCTTCTTATGTAATAAGTAGCCAACAAGTATTCCTTTGGAGGCAGAATGCTTTTTTTGATGAAAATAATGGTAAGCAGTGTAACCGGGAAATGGCCTAAGAATTATTTTCTTATTGAAGGTGAATACAGTTAAATTTCAACATTGTGCTTAATATTTAGGTTGTGACCTGTAGATACTCGTGACAGGTTGTCTGTTATGAGGATTAAACCACTGAAGGTTTTCACTTGCTGTTGGAACTGGGAAATACTCTGTTACCATGAAAGTAGTGAGTGTAGCTCTAGTGCTGTTCTCACAGACTCAAATACAACTCTCTGTGTTAAATTGTTCGACGTGGTGTTGCCTGGCAGTGCATAACCTTTATTGTGCATAATTTATCCCACAAAATTCTCTCCACCCAACACTGTGCATTAAACCCCGTAAGTACTATCGCTCTGCCCTTTGGAGGATGTGGGAGAAAGTCTAAAGCAATGTCAACAACCCGTTTTAAAATGAAAATGTGTGCTAAGAGGTATCAAACTGAGCATCCTCTGCTTTGCTGTTTCTTGTCTTTGGTTGCTCCCAGAGTATCATGTGGCACATTTTGGTCCTGTTTGGTGGAATCATCATAATAAGGCTGAAGAGACTGTTCAAGGGTGGGCCTTTAACGTTGTTCTTTTCATTGGTACTGTTATAGTTGGTAGAGTGATACAGCGAGGTATTAACAGTGCAAACTTCAGTCCTTTAGTCATTTCATTGCACAGTTCAAACTTAAATGTTACTTTTTAAAGGTATTGTTCCATATAATCGAGTCACCTCAAGGAATAGATGTTTGATGGCGCAGAACTGAGAAGCATTATTTGCTTTTTAGTTTTTCTGAAGTGATAGTTGACAGGGCCCTTGTGAAAATCTGAATGAAAGCAACATTTGTGCTGCTGTGTTACGGGTTAGAAGTTATAAAGAGGACATTAAATAACAGGTGATGAGGCTGTGGTGGGAAAGAACATGCTGGATTGCTTCCTACAGAATCTTGCTCCGTAGAACTATTACTGACAGGTGCAATCTTTAAAGTTCTTTCAAAGAAACTTTGAGAACCGATGAATTGTGGCTTCTTATCTTACTGTGGTGCCTCTTTTTCAGTACACAGGTTTTTGGCAGTGGTGCAAATTGTCGTTGGACCAGAAAAATTCTTATTTTATTTCTGACCACATGTACAGAGAGAGGAGAGTTTAAATTTAAAAACTGTGGGCATTTATGACCGTACTGAAGGTGGCTAATACAGTTTCATCGTTTTTACTTAAACACATAATGGTGTGAGTAGCTGGTTTTATGGTTTCCACAGTATGGTTTTTGAAATAATCTTTCTTCTTTTTCCTTTTTCTTTATTTTTTTTATTTTTTTTATTCTTAGTCTGAGCTGCACAATCCCTGGGGTTTTTTATTATTATTTTTCTGTTTTATATTGAAACATAATCATCTTAGGCTATTTTTACATCTATTGAGTAAACATTTTAAGAACTGAATACATATTTAAATTACGTAAAATGAAGTACTTCTAATCTTAGCGCAATCTGGGGTGGTAGAATTTGAGAATAATACTGCATCGAATGTTGTTTTCCAAACTGATCTTTACAGATACAAGGGATGGGATTCAGTTTACAGATCGAGGCCTAAATTTAGGCTTCAGTAAATAGGTACAGGAGATAGACCAATACTGCCAGGGGAACCTGAAGAGCCATTCAGATGACAACTGTTATAATTAAATATGGACAGGGGATAAATTAAATATCTCTCGACTCCTCTGATACAGTAACTAAATCCCCAGAACTAGGATAGCTCAGATCCCTGGCTGGTAGGCAGCTCCTGTTATCTAGGGATTGAATTTCTTCCACGGCAGAATTTGCTTTAGTATTAAAACATTTCCTTGAAACCTGGGGATAGATTTTCTTGTGTTTGCAATAATGCTGAGCATGTTCAATGTAACAAAAGGTTTCACTTGGAAGGTGTTCTAAAGGCGTGGATGAGTACAAAAGGGTGAAGCTGAATGGCACGCGCCAAACATGACACGGTTCTAAGTCTGATCAAGACTTGATTTGCCGAAGAGGGACATAATTTTAACATCATCTGCCCATGTAGCCTGAAACGACCACCATCCTGCTCTTGCTTTAAGAAAGTAATCAGATATTTGTATTTTATTGGGTTTTTTTGTTTGATGATGTCTGGAAAATGATTTTGGCTGATGAGTTTTGATCAAATGTGCATAAAACAATATAAATATTCTGTGGTTATGTTTTAAGGATACAGACAGTGAAGTGCAGGGTATTGGCAATGTGCTGTTCAGTCAGTGTTAGTTCGATCCAGCTTAAAATAGTTTCTTTTTATTTATCTACTTCTATGATTTGGGTTCAGAGGGGTGTTTTTTACTGTATACAAGAACATTTCTATTTTTTGGCAGTTAAGTAGCTTCTGCACACCCTTTTAGCTGCTGGACATTTGCACTGCAAATCATATAAATTGATCGTGGTTGATGTTCTGTTTCATATTAAATTTTCGTGGAAACTGAGTCAAATATCGAGTGCAAAAGAACATTCTGAGAATGAAAATGCTGGTTTTGAAGCTTCACTGATCTTTGGCTTTTGCATCAGTGGATGGTATTGCAGGCATGGATCAGAAACTGGAAGATTTACAGGCAGCTTTTAGGTACATCCACCGTATCTCCAGGTATTTTCCCTGCACCTGTGAACTGCTTTATCTTTAGGTGCTTTACCCAAATTTAGTGGATGAAGATGCTCTGCTGCGTGGGAAGGGAGAATCTAACACATGTGACAGTGTTGTTTCGTGTAACTACTCTTTATGGATCCATCACAGGCTAACAAGTAGATAACAATGTTCTTACCACAGTTAGTTCTATGCCAGGGGTAAAATCTCTCTGTGTATTATCCAGAGTTTTATAAGAGCAAGTTAAAAATCTTTTAGGCTTTGGAAGACTAAGCAGATACCGCAGTTGACTTAGCTCTTGGTGAGGAGGGCACAAGATTGGTGAAACAAACTTCAAGAGCTGAGGGATATTAATTTTTTTAAAAAAAAAGGCAGATGCTTTCAAAACCTTGGCAAACAAAGGAAAACATGACAAGAAGTTCTGTAAAGAGAAAGGTAGGGAGGGATTCAACATAGGTGAGGAAAAATAATGTGGTTTTTGCTTTTGTATTATTTGCTGTTATAAAAGGAGAGGTGTGTTTTGGTTCCTCCTTCCTTCTCCTCAGATAAATGTTGATTTGCTTTGTTTCCTATCTGTAAAATAAGGGGTTTTTTAATTAATCCATAGGCTCTGTACTAGTTCTATGAATAATTATATATTTGTATAGTATATTGCATTGACTGGAGTCTCACAGTACATAAACCCTCTGCAAGGGAGATCCCTGGGAGTTCTCTGCAAGAACTTCTATGGAAATGAGATGTAAAGTGTTTTGCTATTATCAAGAAATATGTATTTGCTTCATTTGTCTTATCAGTAACTTTGACAAAATATTTTCCCAGCATAGTATCTATTATTTCTCTGGTGAACTCATCTGAATTTTAAAATTTGCTATTTTTGGGAAGCAAGGGCAGGAGGGTTCTCAGTCTGATGGATCCTGTGGCTTTTTTTTTTTTCCAGTCTCTCAGAGAAAACTGATAGGGTTTTTTCAGCTTCTTATGTATATGTGATAAATCCCATCATTTATTTCAAAATAAAATCACATTTCTAGCCTTCTGTCCCACAGAGAAGAACTAAATACAGCTCCACAGAAGCTCTTACTGCAATTGTTTTCCATTTGTCTAAATGAAAGCATTATTTAACGGGTGGTTAGCTCTGATTGGGGTCTAGTTTCCTGCTGGTTTGCTCTCCTGGATCCTTCTTGATTTGTATTGCAGGCTGTCGGGGAGCAAAAATACCAGAAACCTGGGAGATCCAGCTCTTACACCCAGACCCCTGGGTTAGAAATGCTCTGCCAAACTCAGAACCCAGCACTGGGCACCCTTTCTAGCAAGACTCGGGGTGCTGTTGTGTTCGTGTCTGATCAAGATAAGAAAGGAAGGAAATTATATCTCTAGAAAAATAGACCTTAAAAAGGATGCTTTGAATTCCCTCTGACATCAGATTCAGTGCCAAGCAGAGACAGACTGAATTTTGGGTTGCTGGGGTGTATCAATGGGAAATTTGGAAAGCAGTTGACAAGTGAGTAAGCTGTGAGTGTTAAAGACCTCTGTAATCACTCCAATTCTGGCTTGGCATTAATTCAAATCTGCATTTGAAAAGGCATTTCCCAGCTGGTTCAAATATGAGATCGTCTTCTAAAACCCTTGGGCTTTTTATTAAGCCAACCTGCATTCTCCTGCCTTCCTTTCCCTCTCATCCAGTGTTCCTGCTCCCAGTCCCTACCAACATTTCAAAGGAGCTTGAAGTTTGTTTTTATTGTAAAGGGGTTTTGGGACAGAGAATATTTCTATTTATCTGAGTGGAATGAGCAATCTTTGTGGAGTCTTTGTATTACTACTGATGATTTAATATTTAGATGCACTGGAACGGGTTGCCCAGAGAGGTTGTGGAGTCTCCCTCACTGGAGGTATCCAAGGACTGTCTAGATGCAATCCTGTGCAGTGTGCTTGAGGATGACCCTGCTTTACTACAGGAATAACATTGCTCAGTACTTGCCCTTTGGAATCTTGTTCTCTAAAGTTACTACTCATTCCTGATGTCTGCTCACTCTAGCTGAGTCGCTGTAGGCTCTAATTCCTGTTTCTTACAGAGAAGAAAATGCCATTTCTTTGAAAATACAAAATGCCAGAAGAGGGAATGAGAGAGCACAAGTCTGTTGGCAGCTTCTCTTCACAAATATATCAGTAAAAAAATCGCAATTGCTCAGAGGAAAAACATGAAAATGAAATGTCCTTAACAGACAGCTGGTTATTGTGCGCGATTGGAGAGTGAAAAACACGACAGCAACTGGAAATCTATAAACTCTCAAGATACTGTCAGCCGTCACATTTAACAGCTTCATCTGAATCCATATTTAAGAGAAAAGCAATAATTGGTGTGCGCGTTTCAGTTCTGTGCTGACTTGTGCAAGGTTAATCTGGGTGACAGTGAGCAGTAAATTACAGTTATGAGACAGAGAAATGTCCACAGCTGTCCTGAGCTGAGGAATCGGGGATGAGTGACAGCAGATTGACTGCTGGATCAGCAGCATCCATGGATTCAGGCACGACTGGCTCAGCGGGAAAGTTTTTCCGTGGGTACTGTTGTTCCTGGCTGGATGAATGATTTTTAGAGGACACGGGCTTGTTTAAAGCTTCCTACTGTATTTCAGGCTGGAAATTAGCTATTTTACTATTCACCAGGCTCTTTTGGAGGTTATATGAGTGGTTTTGCCTTTCTTTACTTGAAAGAAACGAGTGGAAACACAGTAGTTATTACTGGAGGAATGGGATGTGTTCCCAAATGGGTAAATGTTTTATGCATTACAGGCAGTTTAGGTTTCTTTGCATTTCTGCATCCCTGCTGAGTGCCTGCACTGCTCATGACTGTACATAAATCACTGTCTAAACATGCTGCCTGCAGTGTGACTTGAGACACCTTTTCAGGAGCGTTCTGTTCCTTTTTTTTGATGATGTCAGGGCCCCCTCATAGGGGATGTTTTTCACTAGATTTACAGAAATGCTGCATCATTTACAGTTGCACAAAGTGAGTTTTGATTCATTTATTCATTCCTATATTTTCTGGTTTTGCAGTTCTATGTTCAGAGGTTGTTGTGTTTTTCCTATCAGGTTGAAAGAGCCACACTGGTGTCAGTAACAAATGAAAAAGCTCTGTGAGAAGAGGAGATTTCATGGCTTGGGAATGAGAAATATGCTAATAATTTGTCCTGACTTCAGGTTCTGGTGGTTGCAAGTTTACACAGTGGTGTTGCATCTGTTTGGATGAGTAGGTTTTAAAATTCACTGAAGTAATTTGCTCTTTACAACTACCTGAAGGGAAGCTGTAGCCAGGTCAGGGTTGGCTCCTTATCCCAGGCAGATACAGCCAGGACAAGAGGAAGCAGCCAAAGAAGTGTCAAAGGAAGTTGTGTCAAAGGAAGTTTAGAATGGATACTAGGGAAAATTTCTTCACTGAAAGAGTGTTTAAGCACTGGAACAGTCTGCCGAGGGAAGAGGTGGAGTCACCATTCATGGAAGTGTCCAAAAAATGAGTAAGATGTTGCATTTCATGATAGTGGGTGGTACTCGGCTGAAGATTAGACTTGATGATGTTTTTTCCAGCCTTAATGATTCTGTGATTCTAATAATTTTGTGAGGAAATGTTGTTTCTGAACCACAGTGATTTTCCTTGGTGTTGTTGACTGGAAAACGTTTTGCCTCCTTTTTGCTCTTTGTCTTTAAAGGCAGACCGTGATATGTCATTGTTGAAGTTCTGTATGTCATGTTAAAGTGTAAATAACTCACATGAGGTTTTTGGAGTCTAAGGCTGAATTGCCATATTAGATTGAGTGATGTATCTAACAGGACACTTCCCTCCAAATTAGCATGGAAATTTCCTACACTGACAGTAAATCCAAACCTGATTTTCTTGGTTCCTGTAGTGCTTCGTCTGCCTGGGCCTCTGTTACTCCAACATTTAAATTGAGATCTTGTCAGTCTTCATTCATAAAAGTTTAAATGTCGTGCCATTTCCACATGAAAAAATTCTGCAGTAATTGCATAGTTACAATTTGTAACAATAACAATACTCAATTGTTTGATTATTGAAGGGTGTGCAAAATGTCTGTATTTTCAAAGACATAGGATTTCTCTTTTTGATTTCTTTAAAGAGCACCTGAATCTCCTCAGCACTTGTGTTGACTTTTTGCTGTAATTGGGCAAATACTGAGTGGCTTTGGTTTGCCCATTGAACAGAAAACTGGGACAAAAAAGGCATGTGACAGAATGAAGTGGGAACAACTGCCACGGGGAAGATCATGTGGGATTTATTCCTGATGAGTTTTGGTTTGTTTCTGACCAACAACCCAAACTGCTTTCCTGTAAAATATATAGATTTCTTACACACTGTAGTTGGGAATAAATAATTTAGTGAGTAGACCCCAAGTTCATCAATACTCCAGAAAACTTGCCTTTTTTGGCAGATGTGTTTGCTGTTCCTCAGTGTTTTCCCTCATACATTTAGGTATGCGTGCAAAACGTCTCACTGCACTCTTGGTACCTTGGCAGAGGATTTGCTCATTTTAAGCTTAAGGTATTCAGAGATAAAAAAAAACAACAAACCAAACTGAAAGCACACCGGCCTCCCCCAAAATTCCATTTTCTTCCAATATTTTCATGGTTTTACTCATTTTATTTTGCATTAATTAGTTTGGGGGGTTTTGGTTTTGTGTTTTGGTTTTGGTTTTTTTTTTTCCCCCTAATGTGTGTTCCTACAGAAGTAATGACTTCTGCACCAGTGCTTTTAATATGCCGGAAAGCATCACCTTAATATTTGCAAGACTTAGGCTGTCTGAAAATTAAGTTGTTAAAGCTATTTGTTCACCTGTAGAAAAGCCCTCCATCAATCTTGTCTCTATAGTGTGATTCATAACCTCCGTAATTTCTCTTTTTCCTGAAGGTAGCATTTATGGGCCATTAATTTGTTGTTTTTTCCGTGCCTGCAAGTCAATATCAGTATGAGAGAAGTTTATAATGCATTTTATACCTTTCCAATAACAATATGATTATTAGCTCTATGTGTACCTGCTTTGGGTGTCTGGATCTAACTTGCAATATTTACCCAGTCCAGAGTAACACTGTTGTGTGTTGCATTCTTTTGGATGCAAAGAAAAATATTCCCAGTGCATATGGAATGATTGGGAGTGAACCAAAATAAAAGAAAGCCTACTGAAATGAGAGAGCCTTCAGAAAACCACATTAAAAAAAAAATCTGTGTCTCCTGGAAGGCTGCGTAACATTTTCTGTTCACTTCAGGTGTGCTTAATGCTCTCAGATTTTGGTAATCAAGGTAAAGAGTAAATTAGCAATAAACATTTATTTCTCAGAGCAGCCTGGTCTAGTGGAAGGTGTCCCTGCCCATGGCAGAGGGGTGGGATTAGTTGGCCTTTAAAGGCCCCTCCCAAACCATTCTGTGACTCTGTGATCCATTAAAAGCTGGTGATAAGTCACGTTGAAGTAGGGGAAGGATAGAGGATGTGGTGTGAAATTTCCCCCATTAGTACATTGGATCTCATTTTGGTAGTCAAAGATTCGCTTCACCTCAGGCAAAGGTCAAAACTCTTTTTATTTAGTAATGTTATTCGAGTATTTACACTGTGATCACCAATCTAAACTACAGAAAACACGACAGTCATGTGTGCAAACCCGCAGTTTATGTACCCTGCGTTGGTTTGCAGGATTTTTTGGTTGTTTCTTCACACCAGGAATGTTTTTACAAATGAGAGCAAGGTCGGTGATGGAGAAATTCACTTAAATTTCGGGAATTCTCAGCTGAACTGCTGATGTTGGATGTCCAGAAGAGGGCACACTTGCACATCGGAAATGTTTTGTGCATCACTGCAGTTCTACGAGGTGTAGCTGTGATCCAGGAAAATGTAGCAATATCCAAAATGAAAAGGTTACCTTGTTAGTAGCTGTGGGATCTTAGATAAAAAATAGATTCCAAAGAGTGTTTGGGGAAAAAAATGTGTTTTAATCAAATTAATATGAAGTGCATGAACTATGAAAGAGAAATGAGGTGGCAAGTTCCACGTGCATTTTTAAAAAGGCTTTTATTTTGCTTTCAATAAGGAATTTTGCAGGGAAGGGTTAAGAGCCTGTCCCTAGGCCCATTGGAAATTATTCCAGCTGTAGATATATGATGCAGAGCTTGAGAACATGTGAATTCTAATATAAACGGATTTCCAACTTCTTTCTTCAGCAGTCAAATGTGTGATAATGTTAAATGGGATATATCAGTGTTTAATGGGGTCTGATATTTGACCTGAGAAATTATCTTACGACTTTCAAAATGCAATAAAAATGCAAGGGCATTGTGTCTTGTGACACAGTAACTTGTCACTTTTTTCCAGAGCCGTGTCTTAGCCAGGGATTGGGAGCACATGTGGTTTGTTTTTATGTTTCTACTTGAGAAATGAAAGACAAAAAAGCGTCTCTACAGGTACCAGTTTCCTGAAAACTTGCTTAGTCAAACAGTAGGATGAAAGAGGATTTTGTTGCATTTCTTTTAAAATGACTAAGCTGAAGGAAAAGGTAATTTTCCTTTTGGATTGGATTCTTTTTGGACTTTGAAGTATTGATCCAGTAGGGTTGTTATATCTTTGGTGGATCAATTGACTGCTGCCTTGTCCAGTTCTTTAATTTGTTAAACAATTAGTTAAAAAGGAAAAAAAAAACCAACAAAACAACACAAAGAGAATGACAACTTGGGTAGAGGCATCATAATTCTAATTATGCATTAAAGCTGCAGTGAAATTCATACATTTTAGCATACTGAGATCCCTAAAATACAATTCTGTAGCTTTAAGTGGCCGGTGGCTGAGCTCTTTCTGACATGATCTATAATCTAAAATACCTCGGGGTATGATGTGTAGTAATGTAGTTACTCTAAGGCTGTCAAATGCATTGCCAGAGATGCATTTGAATCCTGGGATCAGATAAATTACGTTTTAATTGGGTTTTAAGGGTAAGCTGAGCAAGTAGATAAGAGAGAATTAACCAGAGACATATGAATGTAATGAAACCTCCAGTGCTCTTTGACCTTTGCATTAAACACCACACAAGCTCCTGCTGAAAAGAGATGTCATGTGGAGTAGGAGAAGGGTGACAGTGATGGGTAAGAGAGCACTGATACCCGAAGTAATCACGTAGTGACACAACCACGTCACCTGGAGCCCCAGAAACCCAAGAAACTGGAGAAAATCACATTAGTTGTGTTTTCTTGCAGCACTTTGGAAGGGAAAGGAAACAAAAAGTCCAAAACTGAGTTGCATCCTGGACCATTCACCCAGGGAATTTACTAAGGCCATTGAATGGTGGGGTTTTTGTTTCTTACAGAGCAGAACAGAAGCTGCTGCGATGTGAAATGGCCAAACCATTTGCTTGTGCGTTCTTTTCTCTGTGAAATACTTTATAGTGATTTTGCTCAGTGGAACCTTTTTTTGTAATTTCCTTTTGTCAACAATGTAGACACAATCAGATTATTAAAATTTTAAAAAGTTACAAAATTCAAGTCCTTGAACTCGTTTGTCATTCCATTATTTCATCTTTAAACACATTTTTTTGAATGAAAACTTTAGTGGGAGTAATTTATTGCATAAGTTAAAACACGGGTCTGTGTTAACACTAACACTTCCTAATAGTCCATAAGAGAAAACACCATGTTTTTTTAAACATTTCCTAAGTAATTACAATAAAAGGAAAACAAAGAAAAGGGAAAGGAAGTGGAAGGAGGATTTTTTTGTTGATGATATCTATCATAAATGCATTAGTTCTTTAGAAAATTATGTCTTATTCTTCTGGCTGGGTAGATGAGCATGAACCCTTTGAGCCTCATGCAATACTTTCGATTTTGGCATATGGGATGAGGATCGTGGAGCCAAATCCCCTGGATGTCAGGGAAGAGTAGGTCATCCTTAGACATAAGCATAAGGAATTCAGTGGGGGATGTACGCTGCCTGATTTCAGTATATAGGTACCCCCAGGAAAAGGCATCAAGGCTAACTCACAAGATTTAAAACTTAATTGTATAATTTGTTGGAGTTGGGTCTTGCTTTTTATGGAGGCTAGTTCATCCTGGTGTGTTCTGCCTGGAGAGCCATCCCGTGATTAATCCAAATGTTCAATTGGAAGCGTTTTGTCAGGGTGAACTTTAATTAAAGTTATGAATTGAGATCTTTACGAAAACCCAAATAATAAAGAAGCCAAAACTTTTGTAATTTCATATTATGGTTTAACTACTGAAATAAATTTTGAAGCAGAAATACGGAGGTTTGTTTTGGTGTTTTTTTTTAATTTCTTCCTATCTTCTTTTCTCTCCTTCATGTGTAAATAAATAAGGAAATGGGTGAATCAATGAAAGCTATGCCTGACTGCCAATGTGTAAGGTGGGACTTCCAAAGTAGATTTACATCCAACCGTTTGTGTGAACCAAACAATAAAACTTGAAGGCTCATTAGCTGGGAATGACCCAACTGTGTTTTATGCGTAGGGGTCATTTCTTTACTAATGAGCCTCTAAGCCAGATGGCCAAACCCACACTGCTCTGGCTGCATTAGTGTGATGTAGATTTTTAGGTAAATAGCTTTGCTTTGCTTTTCTTTTTCTTTTTGTTTTTTTCTTATAGACAAAAGGTCGAAGGACAACTTCTAGAACTTCGTAAAACACAGTATTTTGCCTTAAAAGCTAAATAGCTGAGGTGACCCTGTACTTCTTAAGGTTTTATATCAATTTCTAATGTATTTTCTGTTTTTTACGGATGAGACTCTGTTAGATACTGTCCTCCCCGAAAACCTTTTTGGGTAGAAAATTATTTTAACTGCCTTTGTCCGTACAGGATTTTGTTTGAATAGATAATTATTCAAACTCATGGCCTCATATCTGAAACTATGAGTATGAAAATGCACGTAAACTGCAGAAGCAGAATTGTTGTGTACATGTGACAGTGCAAGAATAATATGCTCCATCCCTGGAAGTGTCCAAGGCCAGGTTGGATGGAGCTTGGAGCAACCTGGGCTAGTGGAAGGTGTCCCTGCTCATGGCAGAGGGTTGGAACTGGATGGTCTTTAAAGCTCCTTTCCAAACCAAACCACTCTGTGATTCTATTATTTGCTTTTTTAATATACATTTTTTTAATAGAGGGTTTGCTTGTCTCCATGGATTTAAGATGTTTCAGGTGCTCATGATGAGGAATGGTTGCTCATTTGGGCCTCCTGAATACCCCCAAGTTAATTGAAAAAAAAAATTATACCCTCATAACATACTGTATTTCAAGTGACCTGGATTATTTTCTCGGAATGCTTTTCTCTCAGCATTGACTAAATCATACACAAGGGAAGTTTGGAAATGACATAGAAAACAACCCAAAAGAGAAGAGTACTTAAAGGAGGGCAGTGTATGGAGGACAACATCAGCAAAATGGTTTTGAAAGTGTGTTTCAAATTGTGCGATGAATACCCACGGTCCTTTCAGCAATCCCACGTTTCAGGGAAATTTGGATGTAGCAGATTGTCTGTTACTGTGAATAACTTGATATGATAATTTGCTTAAATCTTTTGGGAGTTTGTTGCAATGATGTTAGATAATTTTATATAGGTTCTTAGCACTGAGAATTGGTTTTATCTTCAAAGAAGGTGGTTATATTTGGGGGAATAAGAACATAAAAGGGCTCAGAATAAAGCTTTATCTGGTCTAGTATCTTATCTCTGATAATAGTCATGGGGGATGAATCAAGAAGAGTATAAGAACCTGACAAACATGCTGTGATCATGATTCCTCTTTGCAAAATTTATTATCTTAGCCTCCAGCAATTTATGGTTCAGGGAGTTCCTGAACTAAAGGTGATATTTACTGTTTAAAAGTGAATAATCCAGGAGCCTTACTTAAACAGCCTGTAGAGCATTAGGATTTTAAGGGATTTGTATAGGTCTCTAGAATAGCTATTTTTGGGTCATTTTAACCCATCCTCCTTTTATTTGTAACCATTTTTTGTTGGTTTTTTTTTTTTTCTCTTTTGAATTTTGCAAGATGTTTAGTTCAGGACGAATTAGGAAGTGGACAGATGGAGTCAGTAAGTAAAGGAGAGATGTGAAAACTTATACATTTTGGTAAAATCTTTTTGAACCCCTTTTTGTAAGTAATGATCAGCTTTAATCCGCAGTCATTTACTTTTCAAATACCAAAACAAAACTGAATGTGCTGCATCATGTATTGGAAAAGTATCAAGCTTAAATCACTGAGATTTGCTCACGTAATTTCCACCCACTGCAGTTTTCCTGCACCAGTAACTTCCAAAGCAGTGAGAATTCCTATTTTGGAATATCTGCCTAAAATCAGCTGTGAAGATCTGGAGTGGGAGATGGCCTGGAACCCTGTGCTCTTACTTTGTGCTCCTAGAACAAACCTGATACTACAAA